>JAJLSH010000087.1:0-61708 GCA_030567475.1 Ambrosiozyma angophorae | reverse complement strand
ACAGCAAATCTACCTAATGGTGGGTAAGCAGTGAAAGCTTCAACACACATTGGCTTGGATGGGACCATCTTGACGATAGCAGCATCACCAGACTTAACGAATTTTGGAGTGTCTTCAATCTTCTTACCGGATCTTCTGTCAATCTTTTCTAATAAGGTATCAAACTTACAAGCAATGTGGGCAGTGTGACAATCTAAAACAGGAGAGTAACCGTTGGAGATTTGACCTGGATGGTTTAAGACAATAACTTGAGCATTGAAAGATTCAGCAGCCTTTGGTGGATCGTTCTTGGAGTCACCACAAACGTTACCTCTTCTAATTTCCTTAACAGAAACATTCTTGACGTTGAAACCGACGTTATCACCTGGAAGACCTTCAGTTAAAGTTTCATGATGCATTTCGACGGATTTAACTTCAGTAGTAACACCAGCTGGGGCGAAAGTAACAACCATACCAGCTTTAATGATACCAGTTTCAACTCTACCGACTGGAACAGTACCAATACCACCAATCTTGTAAACATCTTGTAATGGTAATCTTAATGGCTTGTCAGATGGTCTGGCAGGTGGTTCAATAGAATCAATAGCATCTAATAAAGTCTTACCTTTAACAACACCAGAAGCCTTGGTTTCTTTAACCCAACCCTTGTACCATGGACAGTTGGAAGATGGTTCAATCATGTTATCACCATTCCAACCAGAGATTGGAACGAAAGGAACAGTCTTTGGGTTGTAACCGACCTTCTTGATGAAATTGGAAGTTTCCTTGACAATTTCTTGGTATCTGTCTTCAGACCATTTAACTGAATCCATCTTGTTGATAGCAACAATTAATTGTTTAACACCTAAGGTGTAAGCTAATAAAGCGTGTTCTCTGGTTTGACCATCCTTAGAGATACCGGCTTCGAATTCACCAGTACCACCGGCAATAATTAAGATAGCACAATCAGCTTGGGAAGTACCAGTAATCATGTTCTTAATGAAATCTCTGTGACCTGGAGCATCAATAACGGTAACATGGTATTTTGGAGTTTCGAATTTCCATAAAGCAATATCAATGGTAATACCTCTTTCTCTTTCAGCCTTCAACTTGTCTAAAACCCAAGCGTATTTGAAAGAACCTTTACCTAATTCAGCAGCTTCTTTTTCAAACTTTTCAATGGTTCTCTTATCAATACCACCACATTTGAAAATCAAATGACCGGTGGTAGTAGATTTACCAGAATCGACGTGGCCAATGACGACAACGTTAACATGTGTCTTTTCTTTACCCATTGTTAATGATTAATTGACTTGTTAAACCAAGAAGGAAAAGAAGGAAGAAAGGCGTATGCAGGCCTGATCAAAAATTTGCTTTTAATTAGTTAGTGAAGACTTATTCTGCGGCGTTGCTCTTTGAAAAATTTTATGGGCAGCGCACGACCACGCTTTTTTCGGGAGGGTAACGACTGGTCGATCGGCCCAAATGGGCAGCCTGTTTAACTGACGCTTAGAGTAGCTATACTATAATTAATGTTATAAATAATTAGAAAGACCAATGTTGACTATATATATTGGCAACTGTTTTTTGTTTCTTTTCAGACTAGAAATTTGTGAGGATGGGATGAACCTCTAGTACTGCTTCTTTCTTTTATACATTTTGAGACATATCCCCAACCGAAGAAAACACCAACTGCACTTAAAATTATTCCAAAAAATATCCAAATTATAGCTGAATCATCTTCTTTAGCTGCTGTAGCACATGCATGAATTGTTCTAACTTCAAAAAAGTAAGAACAATCGTTGGTAGACCCCACAAAAGAAATCTTAGCCTTGGTCATTAAATCCCTATCGCATGTAAATGATAGAACCGTTGACTTTCTTAATTTTTCACCATCTTCCATTAATGTAGAACAATAGCTTCCGGAGGTGTATTCTAAAACCATTTTGCGACCTCTAAATATTGGAGTTGTAGAAAATTGGCCAATTGATACTTTATTACCCTGTCCATCTGTATACCAACCACCAACTTCTGATTTATTTGAAATATCTGAGAAATCTAAACCTGGTAAATTCTCTGGGTGTCTCAAAGGGGTGCTACATATTCCAATTGAAAAGTTTCTACCATAATCAAACCCTTTTGAAATCCAAGGTTGTGGCTGACCTTCTCCAGAGAATGAGCTTAAAGAACTTAGGTCAAAAAATTGATTTGTTAGAGGGTTAAAAACGGTACAAGCATCAAGTTGTGGAGATGCCTCTTCCTCTTTTTCCTTCTCATTCTTTAACTCTTCTGTGTCAGGTTCATTGTCGTGTGATAAACCACTGTTCTTAGCAAAATTCTCCAAATTATTACCAAATTGTTCCTTTAGGTGATGTGCTTCCTGTGAAATTTCTTGACGTAACTGTTCATTGTCAGTGCTAAATGATGTTAGAAATATAATAACTATCAAGGCCAGCAGAATTAGCTTTGTTGATCTCCTTAGCGCAAACATTTGCAAAGTTTGAAAAACTAAAGAAGTATGACTTTGTTGTATATTAAGGTGTGATGCGTCCTCCTAAAAGTGATTCAATGTTTACGCGGTAGTTAACTAGCAGTTCTATTTCTTCCTGTACAACTATTTAGTTGAAAGTAAATGTCTTTCTATTGGTCTAATGGGGCAGCTGTGCAGGATGGTTTATATACACGTACTGACTTCATCTATCATGCAGACTGGCCTACTCAGAATTTGCTACATAATTCCATTCGCATGAATAATCACAAAATTTGATTTGAAAAAAATTATGCGACCTCTGTGGATTGAACACAGGACCTTCAGATCTTCAGTCTGACGCTCTCCCGACTGAGCTAAGCCCGCCGACTTTGATGTGTAGGGTACCAGAAGTAAGCTCAGCGAAATTCTGCCCAAAGTTGGTTGCTTAAATTTAGGCAGTTACTCTTTTATCCCTTTAGTTTTTATTATCTTTTTATTATCTTTTATTATCTGTTATTGTCTCTTATTATCTCTTATTATTTTGTCACGATCTTTATTCTATTGCCGTGAGTTTTTATTATCTTTATCTTTTATGAAGTATTTTATTTTGTCATCTTGATAATACTGTTTTGAGTTGTTTTATTTTGTTCCGAGAATTAATTATATAGATTATATATATTTGTGTGTATTTCCTTCGATCCTGAGCTTTCCTTGGGTCCGAAGGACACTTTTAAAGAGGGAACTTTTATTTACATAATATTCCACATAGTCAAATATCCGAATCCTTACAGATGTAGTAGGAAATCAGGAGCAAGTTCAGCAAACGTCTTGAAAAAGATGTTTGCTTAAGGCCTTTGTTTTGCTATCCATTCCTTTAGATTTCTTTATCTTTCATTATTTCTTTTATTATCTCAGTTATCTTTGTTATCTTTGTTATCTTTATTATCTTTATTATCTTTATCTATAGCTGTGATTTTTATTTATCATTATTTGTGCTCCCTGAAAGTAAGAAAAGTCCAAAATAATGGGAAATTTGGATAATTGGATAGTGTAAAGTTGTCAAGTTTTTTGAATTTGATGAGTAATTTAATTGCCTTTATTTCCTTGCTTTTTTTGTTACTTCAGATTGGTATTTTGTTTGTTCTGAGGTTGTTTGGGGTTGTTGTTGAGCTAGGAAAGTTTTCCGCTATTAATATAAAACACCAAAAAAAAATACCTCATTTTTTAATTGAAGATGCCACTCCTGCAAAATAATTAAATTAACCTAATAAGACTTTTAATCCTGAGGCTACTATTTTTTTAAACCATTACAACTTCAGTCCTTTAATATTCATATATCAGGACTATTTCTGAAGCTATTTGAATTTTTTGTGATATTCTTATTTCATTTTATGTTTTTGAATGATGTATTCCTTTTACTTAGTTTTATACCTCTAATTTTACCTTTGTTATCATTTCTAATATCTTTTTAATTATATTTTGCTTTTGTTCACTGGAGTAGTTTAATTCAGTCGAACAAGAGATAAGGATTCCAAATGCATCTCTTAATACCGTTTACTAGGGTTAATAGATTTAATATTAAAAACTGTACAAAATTTATGGTGGATTCTTTTGACTCCATCGCAAAACATAGGCAAGCACTTTGATAATAAAAGTCAAGAGCTTCAGCATGCATGCTCATCCTCATTCTAGATCTATTTGTTTTGATTTTTACCTCTTTCGTAATATAGTAGTCCAATTTGAATATATACTAAACAAAGTTAACAAAACCAATGACATTTGATTTTTATGGATCAACAGTAACAAAATAATACACAGGCACGACTTCAAAAGCATTTCAAACATTGTTTGAGTGTCGCTTTATACAAGGCTAGGTAATTAGTGCCAGAAAATAATCTAAGCCAAGAATTCTTATCAGTTTTTTATATGGGTCTAATTATTACGGAAGCTGCGCTCGTTGACACTTGACGGAAGACTTAATTTTAAGGAAACCTTTGAATTTATCGTTTGCCTTATATTCCCAGGACCAGCATAACTTTCATAAACTTTTCTTCATGTAAGCCATTTGATAGAGTATAACAAATTGTAAACAATTCCCACAGATAAGTATGGACGTCTCGTATAAGTAAGCGTTAAGGTCGAGGCCATTCAATGGCACGAGGTGGGGGATGAATAAGGATAATATAAACAGGCAAGAAGAACGTAAAGCAGTCACATTGCAACTGAGAAGAATAATATTCAATTCAAGATGATCAAACTAGCAAAGAGAAGCTTCAAGGTTAAATCAAATATTTCTTTGTTATAAATGATCACTTAATGGTCGTCTTTTCCAATTTCTCAGCTAAGTCTTGAACATCCTCATCTACCGCTGTATTTATAGCCTCTTCTTCTTCAGAGTTTGCAACTTCACTAGCAATCTTTTTAGAGAAAGTTTCCACATTTTCAATCGATCTCTTGGATGATGACATATCAGCTGCAGCCAGACCATCGTGCCCTTCTTTAATTAATTTTTCCAATTCATCTTCCCATCCTAAAAGGGAAACTAACTTATCAATAATGATATCACAGTCATCTATTAGTAATATATCATTTTTTCTAGGTCTATCCTTAAAAGTACCACAAGTTTCTCTATTGATTAAAACCCGGGTACAGACTTCATTAATTTCATCTGGTAACGAAGCAAACGGGTGAACAGCCAATGATGTTCCTGCAACTATAGCTAAGTCGTGTTCAGCATCACAGTCTTCATCCCATAAATCAAAAAACCTTTTAGGCAAATTTTCTCCAAAGAAAACAATATCAGGTTTCACATAACCATTACATGATTGACACTTAGGGATCCCATCTTTCATTAATTTCTTCAACAACTCTGTGTCCATTTCCTTTTTGCAGTCTATACAATGACTACTTGCAAATGATCCATGTGCTTCAACAATATTAGCATCTTCAACACCAGCAATTCGCTCTAAAGTATCAATATTTTGGGTATAACATCTCCTCAGCTTTCCCTTTTGTTGACATAAACTTATGAAATAATGGAAGCGACCGGGAAGAAACTTTCCAGGAAATAATTCATCTGCCAGGGTATAAAAAGCCTTCGGCGATTTTCTGAAATAATCAATATCGAAAACAGCTTCTGAGTAGGGTAGGTTTAACCTTTTTAAATTAGAATACAATCCTGTCTTTGGTGATCTAAAATCAGGGATGCCACAGTTCGTAGATATACCTGCGCCTACAAAAAAAGTAACAGTGGAACCCTTCTCTTTTAGTGTATTTGCAATACGTTCTAGATGTTTCTCGGTGTTCTTGTGAATGGCCATTATTGATACCTCTTAGAAACATAAACAAAGTCCAAATAACTAATGGGAAAAGTATTGAGGTGTCGGGGCTTCTATATGGACTTTTTTGATGTGAAATGAAATAATAGATGTATCTTGGTGATTTCAAGTTACTGTATTCTCAAAGCACTAGAAAAGGCGTAATCGCTTTTGACATAATTTATCTCGACGCGTCGATCGGCGCCTTTGTCTTAAGACAAATTAGTTAAACATTTTCCAAATCTTCCAAGTCTTCCAAGTAAATGTTCAATTAATCATCATTACAATTAAGCTCCAATTAACATGAAACAAAGAATATCATCATTGGATATAAGAATTCTAGTTTCTGAAATTGAAAAGTCAATTAAAGGTTATAGACTTCAAAATATCTACAATCTAGTTATCAACAACCGTTCATTTTTACTGAAATTCGCCATCCCTGATAGTAAGATCAACTTGGTCATTGAATCTGGTTTCAAGCTTTACCTAACAGAATTCCAAAGACCCACACTTCCTCAACCATCAGGATTTGCAAGTAAACTCAGAAAACATTTGAAGGCTAAACGTTTGACAAATATTAAACAAGTTGGTGATGATAGGATTGTCATATGCGAATTCAGTGATGGATTTTATTATTTGGTTTTAGAATTCTTCAGTGCAGGCAATATTATTTTATTAGATGAGAACAAGAAAATTATGGCTCTATATAGGCTTGTTGACTCCACAGATAAAGACTATAATTATAATGTAGGAGAAGAATATCCAATGTTTGATTTAAGTTTGTTTAAGGTGGTTGACAAAGAATCTGAAAACCCAGAAAATTTGGAGAAATTTAACTGTGGTCAGGTAATGTCTTGGGTACAGAAAGAAGTTGATAGCCCAAGAAAGAAAATATTATCCATCAATAAACTTTGTTTTTTGAATGCTCCGTATTTGTCATCTGATTTGATCCACATAAAATTAATGGGGAATGGAATAACCCCAGGCGCAAGCTGCCTAGATTTAAAGGATAACCCCAAATTACTAGAAAATGTTGTTTTTGCTCTTAATAAATGTGAAGAAGATCTAAACAATTTGGTTAATACCCCAATTGGTGAAATTAAAGGTTATATAATAGCAAAGAAGAATCCATTATTTAAAGAGAACGAAAAAGGAAAGGATAATAACTTGGAATACGTGTACGATGAATTTCATCCATTTGAACCTTCTCATAAGAACTTGGAATCAAACAAGTTTGAAGAGGTAAAAGGCTATAATAAAACATTAGATACCTTTTTTACAAACATTGAATCAAATAAGACAGCTCTAACACGTCAACAACAACTGTCTGCTGCTGACAAAAGATTACAATATGTCAAAGATGAGCATACTAGTAAAATTGAAAAACTATCAAATCTTGAAGCACTTAACATCAGAAAAGGTGAATTACTTATACTTTTTAACGAAGAGATTGAAGAATGTAAAACTAGTGTTCAAAAATTGATTGACCAGCAAATGGATTGGAAAACTATGGAAATGCTTATACAAACAGAACAACAACGTGGCAATAAAGTTGCTCAGATGATTAAATTACCCTTGAATTTAATTAAGAATGAAATCACTTTGAGATTACCGGATAAAGACTATGGCTTTGATACCGAAAACTCTGACAGTGAGTCTGGTTCTAACTCTGAATCAGAATCGGATAGTGATAGCAACGAAGATTCAAATTCAAAAAGTAAATCAAAGTATCAAGAAAAGACAGTGGATGTTACTGTTGATATTAGTCTATCTGCTTTTGCTAATTCAACTAATTACTTTGATGCCAAAAAGATCGCGCAAGAAAAGAAAGAAAAGACCGAAAAGAATGCATACATGGCTGTTAAAAGTACCGAAAGGAAAATTGCGCAAGATTTATCAAAATCAGAAAAACAAACTAAACAAGTTAATGAATTAAAACATTTGCGTAACAAATTCTGGTTTGAAAAGTACTACTGGTTTTTATCAAGTGATGGGTATTTGTGTATTGCAGGTAGAGATAACAATCAAATAGACACAATTTATTATCGTTATATGGAGAACGAAAATGATGTCCTAGTGTCAAGTGATCAAGAAGACTCTCTTAAAGTTGTAATCAAGAATCCTTATACAAATAAGGATATCCCCCCAACTACTTTGATGCAAGCAGGTATATTTTCAATGACAACTTCGAAGGCCTGGGAAAATAAGACTGTTACCAGCCCTTGGTATGTTAAAGGCAACGGTGTTTCCAAAAAAGATTTTGATGGAAGTATTCTACCCACTGGTTTGTTGAATGTCAGTAAAGAGAAAACTTATTTGCCTCCCTGCCAGTTAACAATGGGCTTTGCGTTATTATGGATTGGCAACGAAGAAACAACCAACAAATACAAAAATTTGAAGAAATCACGAGATGAAGAATTAGAGTTTAAACTTGTTAAAGGAGATGGAGGCACTCAATCTAAAATATCTGAATTAAAAACTATGCTGGATAAATTGGGTGATATTGGTATTTTAACTGAAAAGGCAAAAGCCAGTTATGAATGGAACAGCTCATCAGAAGTAACTAATAAAGAAGATATAGAGGCCAATGCCGTTGACAAGCAGGAGGATGCAGTTAAAATACCAGGGCCAAATGACCAACTTCAAGTTAATATTAGGGGTAAGAAAAATAAATTAAAAAAGATTAGAAAGAAATATGGTGATCAAGATGAAGAAGAAAGACGATTGCGAATGTCTGTTTTAGGCACTTTGAAACACGTTGAAGGTAAAGACTCAACTGAGAAGAGTAATTTCACCAGTTCAAAGAATCAGAATGAAATGAGTCTTGCTCAAAAAAAGTTAAAGAAGAAACAAACAGAGTTCAATCAATTGAAGAAACTGTTATTTGAATTGGAATCAGCTGATACTGACGAAATCAAGGGTGCCTCTAAAATAGCTTATCATAGTGAAACTGCAGGTTTGATTCCTTCTCCAAATAAGACGGACGATATCACAGATTGTATCACAGTGTTTGCTCCGTGGGCATCACTACAAAAATATAAATACAAAATTAAAATTCAATCAGGAAATTTGAAGAAAGGTAAAATTGTTACCGACGTTATAGATTTCTTTAAAAAGCAATCCAAAAATCTTGAAAAAGAAGGTTCAGAATGGTTTGACAATAAAAATATTGTCGACTTAATCAATTCTACGGATGCATTAATGTCATTGACTGCTAATAGATTAAAGGCCACTTTTCCAGCAGGTGAATCTTCCTCAGGTAAAAATGGAACCGGAAATAGAGGCAAAGGTGGAAAAAATGCTACAAAAGGTAAAAGTAAAAAGAAATAGAGTTTAACTTTTTTTATCCTTTTTTTATCCTTGAAATTTATTTATTTTTCCTATAAAATACATAAGATTGACAATAACCTAATCCTTAAGATCATTCTAAATAAAAGTTGCCAAATCCTTAAATAATTTAGAAGCCTTGTTGTAGACGATCAGCAATATTTTTCTTAGCAAAATTGAATGCATTCAAGAAACCTCTTTCAGATAAATCAATTTTAACAGCAACATCTTCAGTTGGTGGCTTAGTAACTCTGGCTGCGATAGAAGGAGAATCCACTTCTAAAATAATACCATCGTCAATAGCTTCGTCGATAGCCAAAACGACCATATCGTAATTTTCTTGAATTGACTTCTTGTCAATTTGATTTCTTAAAATTATTTCTAATGCTCCAACAATTCCTTGTAAAGTATTGTATAATAGGCATTCGTTTTCTTCTAAATTGCCAACAATGTATAAAATGGCATCAGGAAATTCTTTATACACGACCGTACGGGATTCAAAAAGTATGATATCCGCATTTTGCTTGAAAGTTTTGGAGAATAAAGCTGATTCAAACTTCTTTTGTTCATCCAGACTCGAGATCAATTTATCTGAAATTTGTTGATGAGGACCTCTGTAATATTTGGCATATAATCTATTTCCCGAATTATCAAGTAAGATAGCTGAATCAATGGTATATAAAGATGTGCTAAACGTCATTGGATCGGTGAAATTGTGGCAGGTTCTGGTTTTAGTTGTCCTTTCAAAGCATACTTTCAACTCGTTGACCGTGAGCTTTAATTGCCAGCAAGTGTTGATGCTAAAAATTGGAGCCGCACACCTGTGCACTGCGACAGTACCGTTGTCGCACAAGACAAGAGAGATTTGAATGCCTTAGAAAAAGGGAAACATCCTTCTGAAGCCCTTTTTGCCTTTCCATTCAACTATACTTTATTCATCTTTCTTTTTTAAGATACATTTATCAATTTAGTTATTCTAAAATGGTAAACTTTCCCATACCACCTCCAGATGAGGAAAAGAATCTTAATAAGGGCCCTGAATTCCCAACTGAACCCTTTTATCCCCCAGAGCTTACAGCAAATGATAGTTACAAATCAATGAGAGGTAAGTAACTTTTTTACTATGTTTTAGCCTAGATAATTAATTGAATACTAACCACCTTTTAAAATTCAGGCTCTACCGAAGATCTAGCTAAAGATGCCCAAACTTTGAATTCTGTCTTAAGTGAAAGAACCGCTCAACCATTTTCAGCCTTTAAAACACCCTTTTTAAATACATCAAGATGGAACAACGTTGATAAATTAGGTGAAGTCTTTGGGTTCAATGAGTATAATGAAATGGAGGAAATGGATATGGAAATTTTGGCTGAAAGAGGTATCGCTGATATGTATGATACCTATTACTATCCTTACCCAGCTTGGCGTTCCGATGACGTTCCAATTTCTACAAAAAGAATAGAAGCTATATTTATACATTTATCAAAATTATTTGGTTTTCAGCATGATAATTCTAAGAATATGTTTGACTACATGATGAGACAATTAGATTCTAGAGCTTCCAGAATGCATCCTCAGATTGCATTAAGAAGTCTTCATGCCGACTATATTGGTGGTGATAATTCAAACTATAGAAAGTGGTACTTTGGATCTCAGATGGACATATCAGATATTCAACAACAGCAAGCTGGCTATATTCCACTTTTGGAAGAGTCTAAGACAAACTGGCAAGCCTCAATGGCCTCGTTCTTGCCTGAAGATTATGTGGTGCAACTCGCTATTTATTTAATGTTGTGGGGAGAAGCGAACAATATAAGATTTATGCCCGAATGTCTATGTTTTATTTTTAAAACCTGTGTTGATATTTTTTACTCCCTTGATTTAAAGGATATTGAACCCCTCGTTCCGAGTTTTTTAGACCATGCTATTACTCCCCTTTACAATTTTTATCGTGATCAATTATATGAAGAAATTGGAGGTAAATGGATCCAACGTGACAAAGATCACGCTCACGTAATCGGGTATGATGATATTAATCAATTTTTTTGGTATAAGAAAAGTTTAGATAAGCTAAAATTACTCAATAAACAGAAATTTATGGACATTCCTCCCCATGAAAGATTTTTGTACTTGAATGAAATTGATTGGAAAGGTGGAATCAGAAAAACTTATTATGAAAGAAGAACTTGGTTTCATATGATGACAAATTTTAATAGAATTTGGAATATTCATGTTTCAATGTTTTGGTATTATACTACTTTCAATGCCGGCCCATTTTATACTGAATTTTATGATCTTCAATCCAACACTCAACCAACCATCATTGCAACTCTTTCAGCTCTGTCACTAGCTGGCTCATTGGTTTCCTTTATTAATTTGTTTTCCCTCTTCTGTGAATTCTTTTTTGTTCCTCGAAGATGGGTGGGGTCACAATCCATTTTTCCAAGATTTATGATTTCTTTATTGATGCTTTTAATTAATACTTTGCCATCAGTTTATATATTTGGAATTGTTGGGACTAAAGATCCTTTTCCATTGACTTTGACTATTGCCATTGCCCAGTTCATCATATCTGTTATTACTGTTATTATCTGCTCCGTGGTTCCTTTGTCGTCGCTTGCTGGCAATAAGAGAACAGAGACCAATCGTACGTTTTTATCAGCAAAATACTTCACAGATTCCATTGTTCCACATAAGGATGCCAACAAATATGCGTCTTATGGCCTTTGGACCGGCGTTTTCCTCTGCAAGTTTACAGAGTCTTACTTTTTCTTGATTAGAGGTATCAGAGGCCCAATTAGAGAGCTTTATGCTATGAAAATTAATAGATGTGTGGGTGAAGTTTATTTCGGCCAGTTCTTATGTAAGCAACAAGCCAATGTTATTCTTGTTCTTTTAATTTTGAGTGATCTTGTGCTATTTTTCTTGGATACCTACTTATGGTACATTATTTGGAACACTTCATTTTCTGTTTTTAGATCATTTTGGATTGGTGTTTCCATCTGGACCCCGTGGAGAAATCAATTTGTTAGATTACCTAAGAGGATAATGCAACGAATTTTGTCTCCTCAAAGTTTAGTTTCCAGCAGTTCTTCTAGAAGAAAATTCTTAGTCTGCCAAATCTGGAATTCTATTGTTATTTCAATGTATCGTGATCATTTATTATCGGTTGAGCATCTTCAAAGTTTGGTTTATAGTAGAACCACTGATTCGAAAGGTGACATTGTCTACACCCAGCCAAGGTTTTTTGTTGATAAAGAAGATGGCGTTATTATTGGATCATCCGAAGAGGACAATTTGGAGAGTAACTCCGAAGCTACAAGAAGATTATCATTTTTTGCCCAGTCATTATCCACTCCAATGCCCAAACCTTGCTCAGTTGAACAAATGCCAACTTTTTCCGTTTTAATTCCACATTACTCAGAGAAGATCACGCTAACCTTACAAGAGATTATTAAGAAAGAGGATCAGTATTCCAATATTACCTTACTTGAATATTTGAAACACTTGTATCCTTTAGAATGGCACAACTTCGTTAGAGATACTAAGTTATTAGCTGAAGAACGGAACCCTGAAAACATTTCAGATAAAGAAAAGAATACTGCTTCTGATTTGCCCTTCTATTCCATTGGTTTTAAAATCGCTACTCCCGAGTATATTTTAAGAACAAGAATTTGGGCTTCCTTGAGATCTCAAACGTTATATCGTACTATTAATGGTTTTATGAATTATTCTCGTGCTATCAAGCTCATGTATACAACAGAGTGTGATGAAGATGACGAAAATGCAAAATTAGAACAGGCAAATGTGATGGTTCAAAGAAAATTTAGATTAGTTGCTTCCTTGCAAAGAATGAAAGATTTCACTCCTGAGCAAGATCAATCACGAGAATTTTTAATCAGGACATATCCTGAACTTCAAGTTGCTTACATTGATACCGAAACTGATCCTGATACTGGCGAAATTATTTATTACTCTGTTTTAATTGATGGCGCTTGTGATATCCAAGAAGATGGACAGCGTAAACCAAAATACAGAATTAAACTTTCAGGAAATCCAATTATGGGCGATGGTAAATCTGATAATCAAAATCATGCTATTATTTTTTGCAGGGGTGAATATATCCAACTTATCGATGCTAACCAAGACAATTATTTAGAAGAGTGCTTGAAGATTAGGAGCGTTTTAGCGGAGTTTGAAGAAATGAATGTTAAAGATGATCCTTATCAAAAACGAGCCACAAATGCTGGTCCACCATCTGCACCCCCAAAGAAGACTACTGAGACGGCAGTTTTTAATCCAGTTGCCATTGTCGGTGCAAGAGAATACATATTTTCAGAAAATACTGGTGTTTTAGGTGATATTGCGGCCGGTAAGGAACAAACTTTTGGTACTTTATTTGCAAGAACGTTGGCCCAAGTTGGAGGAAAATTACACTATGGCCATCCAGATTTCTTGAATACCATTTTTATGGCAACAAGAGGTGGTGTATCAAAATCTCAAAAGGGATTACATCTTAATGAGGATATCTATGCCGGTATGAATGCAATTTGCCGTGGTGGTAGAATAAAGCACTGTGAATACATTCAGTGTGGTAAAGGTAGAGATTTAGGATTTGGCTCAATTTTGAACTTTACCTCTAAAATTGGCGCTGGCATGGGCGAACAGATGCTATCAAGGGAGTACTTTTATCTTGGAACTCAATTGCCATTAGATAGGTTTTTGTCCTTTTTTTATGCCCATCCGGGATTTCATTTGAATAACGTTTTCATTTTAACCTCTTTGAAGATGTTTATGTTATTTTCAATTAATTTAGCTGCTTTAGTTAATGATTCTATCATTTGCCAATACAATAAGCATGTTCCATTTACCGATACCCGTGTACCAGTTGGTTGTTATAATTTGATTCCTGTGATCGATTGGATTCATGGTTGCGTTCTCTCTATTTTCATTGTTTTTGCGATTTCTTTCATACCACTTTGTGTTCAAGAATTAACTGAAAGAGGTGTTTGGAAATGTATCACTAGATTATCAAAACATTTTATTTCGTTCTCTCCGTTATTTGAAGTATTTGTCTGTAGAATTTATGCCCAGTCGTTGATTAACAATCTTTCAGTTGGTGATGCCAAATATGTTGCTACAGGTAGAGGGTTTTCAACCACTAGAACTTCTTTCCCTGTATTATATGCCAGATTTTCTGTTGAATGTTTTTATTTTGCTGCTGGGATGTTTATGATGTTACTTAATTGTTCTCTAATTATGTGGAAGTTTAGTTTCTTGTACTTCTGGATGACTTTCTATGCATTGTTGTTTTCGCCTTTCTTGTTCAATCCAAACCAGTTTCAATTCAACGAATTTTTCATTGATTACAAAAATCTCTTAACTTGGTTCAATAGTGGTAATGCTGTCTCAAAGAAAGACTCATGGGTCTCCCATGTTAGACATGTTAGAATGCAGTTAACAGGTTCAAAGAAGAAGAAATTGGGGTTGCCGGGTGACAATTTGGCCTCAAACTATAAGAGACCATCAATGTTGGCTGCGTTATGTACCCAGTTGGGCTCTAGATTATTTACTTGTCTCATCGTCGTTATTGCATATCTTTTTGCAAATTCCCAAAATGAAAGTGGAATCAATGGCCCTTCAAACTCAATATTGAGATTAGGAGTTGTCACTGTTGCCCCCTTGATAGCCAATGCAGCCATTTTAATCTCCTTTTTTATAGTTTCCACTATCATTGGACCAGCATTTACATGCTGCTGCCATGGATTTCCAGATTTGATTGCAAATGTTGTTCATTTTCTTGCAATTTTGATTCACATCCTTACATTTGAGTTTTTGCTGTTATGCCAAAATTGGAATTTGTCGAAGACTTTATTAGGTGCCTGTGCAAGCTTCTCTTTACAAAACATTATATTCAAAGTTTTGACGATTGTATTTTTGTCTCGTGAATTCAAACAAGATAGGTCTAATAGAAGCTGGTGGTCAGGCAAGTGGTTTTCAGCAAGATTTGGCTGGCACGTATTTACTCAGCCAGGAAGAGAATTTGTGTGTAAGCTTATCGAAATGTCCAGTTTTGCTTGCGATTTCATGATTGCTCATTTTATTTTACTATGCCAATTTCCAGTTTTATTTATTCCCTATGTTGATACTTTGCATTCTTACCTTTTGATGTGGCTTAGCCCAGGGAATACAGTTAGACGTCCAGTGTTTTCACCATCTAAGCGTAGAACAAGAAATAGAATTACCATATGGTACTTATTCGTCTATATCTGTGCTAATATTTGTTTACTTGGGATAATGATTGCTCCAGTAATTATGGTTAAAGTGTTTGAATTTGATTTTGACCAGTATTTGCCTGAGATTTTGTCCGTTTTATTACAACCCGCTGATTTGGTCGACGGAAGAAAGGGCATAAAAAACTATATTCCACCTAAGTTTGTTAATTAGGGGTTCTGAAATTATTCGAAAAGGCGAACCTTCTGTTATATTCTTGAATCACCTATTGCGTATTGATTTTTGAATATCTTGATTAAATAGGTTTCATTTTTTTGTTCTCTTTGCTTAGATAGCCCTTTATACTATTAAGAAAAAAGCGTATATAGGATACCAAATTAGAAAAAAGCAGGAAAAAAGACATTTACAGCCCCCATAACGGTTTTAAAGAGTAAGGAAGAAACTTTTCTATGCTTTGAATTACCTGGGCCTTTTGTACCGCCGGCAGAAACATGCAAGCAATGCCGAATCTAGGAAGACTAGGAAAGAGTTTTAAGCATGCCCCAATATTTTGTATAACTTCATCATTATTTCTACTTTCAGATTGAGATAAATAATTGACCGCCGCTTCCATATAGAAGGATAGAAACTCGGCATCCACTCCAATGGAACAAAATAAATTTTTATAATAATCTGAATTAATTTTTAGAACGTATTGGTAGTAATGCCACTTGTCAATTTTTCGTTCAAGTGAGGATAAAAAGAGTATACTGGGTTTGGCAGGATACTTACCAGAACCACAATTACTATCGACGAGTACTTCCTGCTCAGTTACCATATTTTGAGGCATTGAAGCTGTTGCAACAGGGATTGTAGCCGACTCGTTTTCTAAATCAATTTCAGAGTCTGTTTCTATTGAATTTGTTTTTGTATCCTCTTCCACTTCTTGTGTATTAGATTCTATGACAGTAATTTTACCCGACATAGGCCCAACAATTTCTTGAAATTCTAGTGGGAGTTCATCAACAAATTCAATTGGGATTTTTATAGTTTGCTGTTTCTTGGATGCAATTTTTATCTTCTCTTGTACCTTTTCTTTAAGAGATTTTAAAACTTGATTGCTTGGATCCAATTCTAATGCCACATTGATCATTTCCAACGCTTTGACTTCTTCACCTGTTTCGGCCAATGCCAAAGAATATCTCCACAAAAGTTTAATTTTTGTCTTCTTATCAACATCATGAAGTTCTAGGCCAGTACAACAGCTGGTAATTGCCCTTTTCCAGTCTTCCAATTTGATGAAGCAAATCGCTTGGTTTGAGAATAACACTGGATTTGAAGGATCTAGTTTGATTGCATCTCTGTATAATTTCGCAGCTTTCTTATATTCTTTATTACTAAAAGCTTCGTTCCCTTTAGCTTTCAAGTCTCCAGAAGTTACCATATAGATAGTGCCTGTGATAATTGTTGTCGAGTGGATGGCTGACTTAGAAGAGTCCGATTACCGCTACATCATGTTATTTGTTTGTCCGGAAACGAGAAAGTTGAAGAAGTTTGATTATCATCACCAAGATGGAGTTAAGAACGAAAGACAACAAATTTCAAAATGGAGTCAGAACATTTACAGGATGAAATGGGTGCAATTAGAGCCATATATCCAGATTTATCAGAGATGTTAGCACCTTTGATTTATAAATTCAAAATACCACAGCATGAACATATCACAGTGCAGATGTCGTTTCCCGAAAAATACCCAAACGAAAAACCATGTATATTGGATGTCTTATCTACTAAATCAGGGTTTGATGAAGCTTATTTATCTGAATTATTTGGAGAAGTTCTAGATTCAATATATCGCCAAGGTGATGTCTGTATATTTGACTTCTTCTCAGAGTTAGATGCGGTGCTATACAATGGAGACGAAGACATAGATCACGATGATAGATATGATGGTAATGCGGATGACCATTGGAATATAACCGATACCAATAAAGTAAGCATATCCGATAAATTAAAAGATGTTACAAGCACCTTAAAAAATTGTACAATTACTTCAACCGACGAAACAAAAGAAGAAGTACCCGACGAAGAAGTACATGATGATAATTACCAAAATTATGAATATGACGAAGAAAAAGAAAAAGCCAAAGCTAGGCAAAGTAAGCATAATGCAATCAACAAAACAAACTCTAAGTTTGATCCGCTAGCAGGTTGGATAATCTCTGATCCAATAACAGATCGCAAGTCAACATTTGTTGGGTTTGCTAGAAAAGTTATTTCTTTAGAAGAAGCTGAAAGGTGCCTGGAAGAATTATATCAAGACAAGAAAGTTTCCAGAGCCAATCATGTAATGAGAGCTTGGAGAATTGAGGATGCAAATACATGCGCAAGGTATCAAGATTGCGATGACGATGGTGAAACTGCAGCTGGTGGCAGATTATTACACCTTCTTACAATAATGGATGCTATGAATGTTATGGTGGTTGTTTGTAGGTGGTTTGGTGGCGTCCACATTGGTCCGGATCGATTTAAGCATATTAATTCTACAGCTAGGGAAGCGGTTGTCAAAGGAGGATTCGTAGATATTGCTGGTGGAAAGAAATCTAAAAAGAAGAAATAATTACGCTATTGTTACTGTTAAATTCATATCACTCTTCTTAATTTTCTTACTTTAATTCTAATATACAAAGTTTTATACTTATTAGCTAATCTCTCAAAGACTTTATCTGTCGCTTTTTAGACTTCTTAGCTTCTTTTTCATCATTTTCATGCTTTCTCTTGAAATCACCTTTTTTCTTGTTACCTGCCCAAAGTGATAGTAAAGATCTCCCTTTCGCCGCGTGAGGATTATCATCAATTGTTTCCGTTTCTTCAATGTTAGGATCTTGTAACTCTTTTGGAGTTGGTTCAACAGCTCCAAATATCCTTCTTCCTTGTACCGCGGACATTATAGCTTCATCACTTTCTAAGCTTGCTAAAGAATTACTATATATCGTATTCACTGAAGCATACCCCACTTTTCTGATGGTTCGTTTTTGCTTGCGGGATGCAGTTTGTAGTAATGTATCAGATGACGGCAATGTCCATCCACCTTTGTTATCTATTGACCCTGTAGAATGTTTTTCTTTGGAGAAAATTTTATCTCTTTTGTCTTTTCCAATTTGTTTAGAAGGAGGTGATATGCCTTGCATGAACTTCATGTTCATGACCCTGCTCGATAGTGATCCGCTCATAGTTAGTTTTTAGAGATTTGATAATATGGGAGATGGGTACAAAATAATGTTTATGAAGAGGAACAGCTGTATGTACTATATATTAATTAGTACGGAGTCGAAGATAGCGATTTTTAAAATTTTCATTGGAGCCTGCATAGTCAATAGTGATATTGAACGAATTCATTAGCAAAGTATACATTACAGGTACATAAAAAGCATATGTGGAATGATTCTGAAATGCTTATGTTCACAAACCTAGTTCGATCAAGAAATCCTCTTCTTCTATTAACTTGACTGGGTTATTCGCCTTGGGACGTTCTTTCTGTCGCAGAGAAATGTTGGTATTCATTCTCTCATTGACAAGCAGTAAGTCCGTATCATCACCTTCATCATCTTTGGATATTTCATTCTGATTTTCTTCTAGGAGCTTTGATAGCTTGTCAATTGCCATTACTTCAATCAGCTTCAAGTTGTTCAATAATTCGTCATCAGAGAGCGATTCATTCTTTGTTAGCTCTTCCAAAGTTTGATAAATATCTAATATGACATTTCTTTTTCTGATTGTAACTGAATCTTTGCTAGTAGGCTGAAATTTCTTCCTTTTGGATTGTCTTATTAACTCTCCGATTTCTTCCGCATCCTCCAAAATCTCACTTGGAAATATACCTAAATTAGAGATCATGCTGATGCCATAACCAGTTACCCAGTTGATCCCCTTTGTTAATTCATAGGTCATTTTTAACTTCCTTGAATTTGAATTCAAAACATCTTCTTGCTGTTCACATTTCATGTACATTTCTAATACCCCCTGCCTTTTTTGCAAAACTTTTGGTAGATCAGTGAAATGGGTACAAATTAAACAAGTAGATCTGGCTTCAATTAGATATTCCAAGCAAGCTAATGAAATAGAAAATCCGTCAATATAGGATGATGATCTGCCCAATTCGTCGATTATAATCAAACTATCTTTGTCTGAATGATTTAGAATAAAAGCCATCTCTGTCATCTCGGCACTAAAGGATGACATGTTAGGTTTGTTGGTGTCATTTGATATTCTAGCATACATTGATTTGTATATTCTAAGTCTTGCATAATCAGCAGGAACGAATGATCCTATTTGGGCCAAGATAGATATAAAGATAATTTGTGAAAGATAAACAGACTTTCCACCCATATTGGGACCTGTAATAATTTGAACTCTGGAAGTTTCTGGCATTGATATAATATCATTAGCAATAAATTCATGCTCAGTTAATGATTCAAGGATTGGATGCACTGCTTTGCTTATTAACGTTGAAGTTGAAAACTCAGGTCTAACATATTTGGGGTTTTTTAATGTATTTGTGGCAAAACAACAGATTAAATCTAACAACCCAGTAGCTTCAGAAATCATAAAGTAGGTAGAAATATATTTTTTGCAACCAGAAAGAAGGCCATCTATGGTTTGCTCACTCATCAACAAAATTTCAGAATAAGCATTTTCAAGCCTACCATTCAACTTCATTATGCCTAAAGTCGTGCAGTCAACAAACTTATTCTTTCTAGCTTTATTGATAAATTCTTCAGGTAGTTCATTTATCAGATTAGTTGAAGTTTCTCGAACTCTCAAAAAGAATCCTCTTGACGTTTCAAATTTAGCTTCAATACCGAGGCCATTTGATTTTCCTAAACTATCAGCAGTTTCTAAAATGTCTTCAACGATACTATTATATAATTGTCTGCTTGCATCCAATAGCCCGTTTAATCCACTTTTAACAGCATAGCATTGTTGATTCCTTAATTCCGAAGGCTTACTTGCCCATATACAGTCTTCATTAATGCTCTCATCTATCAGATTTAACGTAGATTCAACATCAGGATGTATAAATGTTTCCTTGATTTTAACTAACAAACTGCAGGAAGATAATTCCAAGCATTTACTTAACTGCTGACAGATCTTCATAGCCAACTTCAACTGAATAATTATATTTATCTTTTGGTTTGAAATTGTATCAATTGATTCTTTCGGCTTCTTTGTAAGATAAGAAAACAATTTGTCCATGTCAGGAGAATCCTTAAGGTGTGAAATAACATCCAACAAAACCCCCTCTTGGGGGACCAAATCTTCAATAGCATCGTACCTTGACTGAAGGGATGATTTATTGGTTAGTGGTTGTAAGATGTTATTCCTTAATAACCGTTTCCCCAGTTTGGTAACAGTAGAATCCAAAAACTTAAAAAGAGTTATACCTTTTTTTGCTTCTGATTTGCTTTCTACGAGCTCTAAACTTTTGATGGTATTCGAGTCGATAAACACCGTACTTTCTGAAGGCTCATATTTAAGATTAAATTTTTCTTGAACAAAATCACTCTCTCGTCTTCCTTTAATATAATTTAGAGCAGCATAAGCTGAGCATAAGGCAAAATATTTCTGATCTAATTCATCACTTAAAAATGCCCTATCGGATTCATTTACATTTTTTAGTAGTAATGATTTTCCATTGAATTCTGGCTCAAACATACTTCTAGAGACTACAGAAATATAGGCATTATCACCTAAATTTTGTTCAATAATTCTCATCAAATTGGTCTTATTGGGTTTTGAAAAGGACAAAGGAACTATGATCTCTATTCTACGATCACTATAAATACCAATCTTGTGGATTGTCCTCACATACGTTTGTGAATCAACTATTTCAGTTACTGCCAGCTGACTAGTCTCAACATCAATAACAGAAACCCCGACTTTAGGCGCCATGCTTTTTGATTCAATAATAGATATCAACAAGGGTTGTTCATTTATATTTTCTGCACTAGTGTGTACTGTTCTAGCTGTTCTAGCTGTTCTAGCTGTTCTAGCTGTTCTAGCTGTTCTAGATGCTCTTGGAAATGTTGGTTGTTCTGGAATTTGGAAGTTTCTGTTTGACTTCACTTGACGGGATCTAGAAACTGCCTGTCGGCCTGTCGAGTATCTATTATCTGACCTGAAGTCCTCCAGAGTAGATGAATTCAATATCAAAGATATTGGCTTTCTGGTTGAATCCATCCTAGATCAATGGTTTTCTAAAATTCCAGAATAAAGGGAAGGTACTTTGAGTTATGGAATAACAAGAAGCTGTTCCCCTTTTTTTGAGCTTATCACTCAAATTGCAATCACCATTACGCGTCTTCAAAAGGAACTTCTAATATTCCAATGTAAACAATGTAAACTAAAAAATCATTCTAAATGAACAAAAACGAATAACGCACATCAAATGTTGACAGAAATACGTAGAAAAACATTTCAGAATATAATATACATCTAGAGATACAGCCAATTTCCAGAATTATTTTTATACCAGAATTGTCCAAAACCGTATTATAATTATTATCATTATAGGATGAGTCTCTCAAAATCTCCTGAAATTTGAAACACCGTCACTGTGAATACTCGTACATTTATACTCTAGCTTCAGAAATCCAAGGTAGGTATACATGTTGTTCTCTTCCCCATTTTCGAAATCTGGGGTTAATTTTGAAACCACCACAAGCGTATCCACATAATTATAATTAGTTATAAATAGGCGTAAAAATGTTGCACATAATGTGACAGGGGAGCAGTTATATCTGGTTCTGCAATAACCTATTCCAATCTTGGTTTAAACTATTACAACAAATAAGTAGTATAAACACCACCTGATAGTTGATGCCTGCATCATATGACGTTATTAAGATGCCTGTACTATCCCTCAAAATGCATATCCAAGTTTCTTGAGTGCATAACAGCTCTAGAACAAAAAGACAACGATGGTTCAGTGAGGATATTTGGGCTACAAAACATAGACAAACAACTTATCATTTTAACACCATATTATCTATCACTCAGTAGTATCACACGACGATAATAATATAAACAATTATGCAAAAATTCCTTTTCCCAAGTTGCAGCGTGGATTGAAAGATTATGAATTGTAATGAGCCTATTTTTGACCTTTTCAGGATAGCCACAACAACGGCAAGTCAACATGCATTAACAAAAAGAAGCTTACCATTAAACTATTCTGAAAAATCGAGGCGCACTCAAAACCACCTTAAAGTCTTGAGTCTGAACTTGAGGCAGAGTAGACAAATAGACAAAGGTTGTAAGGAGTTAAGGTAACCTATCCACATATATTAGGTATGAGTTGTAAATAACCAGATATAAGGCCTCCATATTTGCATAGCACAAAGACTTATACAAACCATTACCAATGTCTCACCGTCACAATGTATTTATCGGTGACTTCCTTACACATAGCACTGAAATCATCTCTGGAAACTCCCTCTTTCTCCAAAAAAAGTTCACATGGATACTTTCCATTCATATACTTCAACAACTTATAAAACAACTTAGAATGTTTAGTCTTTTTTCTATCAACGCACTTATCTATCCATTTTTTTTCTGTAGCACTGGCAGTCTCTGGATCAAGAATGATCGTATCTTCTTCTTCTTCTTCTTCAAATTGAATAACTTCTAATTCGTCATTATTATTTTCTTGATCTTCGGAGGTGTAACCTTGAGGTTTATCCTCTTTGTTAGTTGTTAGATTATCTGCCCCTAGTGCTATTCCGACATGGTTGGAAATGGAGTTATTAACAGTTCTATTGTTTGGATTACCGTTTAATGTTGAATTGTCTTCTTCCCCTTGAGGGACCTTTTGTACATTACTTTTATTGGTACTACTGGTGAAAAAATTGTCATGTCTCTTTTTATCTTGTCTTTTTTTGTTTAATATTTCTAATTCTTCACGAACCTTAATTTTAATATCTTTTGTTATTCTTAAATAAATAAAAGTTAAAGCTTGAGCTAAGTATCCTAGTTTCATTAAATGAGCAATTGTCCATGCATATAACTCTTTACTTCCAACTATATCAAATAATTTAGGAGCATCTTTAGGAATGTTTCTACCAAAATAAGACAGAAATTCAGGCAATGAAATTCTATTAAGAAATCTACTTGCAAAATCGTTTGCAAATATACTGGAATCTGAGTAAATCCTCTTCATGGGAGCTAAAGGAGAAACCATATAATGGTTACTAATCCGAACGGGTAAGATAGCCTTTGCTCTTCTCCAATAAATCAAATGTTGAGCAAATCCAATAACTTTATCTAAACTTAATTCTAATTTTTCTGCTAGTATGCTCAAACTCAAATAAGGTCGAATTTTCATAATTAATTTTCCAAAAGCTGAAGCCTTTTCTATACCGACATCATTGATTATGCTTGATGGCGAATCTAATAATAATAGGGCATATTGGTGCTTGGAATCAATAATAAAACTATCAGGATTTTTTTCTGAAGCTGGATTGAAAGGTGATATAGATAATAATGTCGAACCGGGAACGACCGAAACACTTCTTGGTGGTAAAAAAGAAAATTCTGTATGCAACGGAATTTGAAAATTTCTATCTTTACCATTTAATTGGAAATTCACAATCTGTGATTGTGACACTGACTCGAACACATTTTTAATCATCCTAGCTAGTGATGACTCTTTCAATATTATATCCCATTGCTCCTCAATTGTCTTATCATCATGCTGATCTTTTAAATCCAATATAAGACGCGACTGCTCCCAAACAAGACCATTACGATGTTGTTCAAATCTTAGTAAAGTCGATATTTTGGAAACTATATTATCATACATTTCATCAATTCTGGAATTATACTCAACGACCGGAGGGTTTAGAACAACCGCAAAATTAAATAAATACATTTTTGATTCTTCTTTTTTCTCCTCCTTTTCTTTGATAGTTTCTTCGCTGTTATCTATGTCGATTGAAGCATCATTTTTTTGAATTATTGAATTATCACGAGATTTTAAAGACAAACTTTTTTTTCGTGATGTTGCATCCTTCTTTTTTTGAGTTGATTCTCTCCATAATCCGTTTTTTAAAATATGAACTGGGTGCCCAAGAAATGCCATGTCATCAATTGTAAATTCAAATCTTTGGTTGCACATACCCTCAGGTGGAGTTATTATCTCACTTACAAATTCAGGATCAAATCCAAACAATTTATTAGCCGACTTAATTCCTGTTTGTTGTTCTTCTTCACCCAACATAATTTCTCTTAATAACTCTTGTCTACGTTTTTCTTTTCTATGTTTCTTTCTTTCTTGCTTTTCTAATTGATCTAAAAGTTTTTTTCCATCCTGTGTAACAGCCGACTTAGTTGCTGGGTTATATATATTACTAGCCGAACTGCCAAAACTACTACCTCTTGAACCAAACCCATCTGTAGAAGATCCTTCAAAAGAGCTTGAATCATCTAAAACCCCGTTAGTATTATCGTCACTTGTATAGTATAATTCATCTGGAATACTTGTATTATCATTTTCAAGAACAGACATTCTGGTAGTGGATGCTGGATTGTTATTGGAGTTTCCACTACCGTTGTTTCCAACTTTGGATTTCGAAAGGGAAGTCTTTTTCATTTTACGTGCAATCTTATGAGACTGTTCAAGAGTATCATCTTCATCTTCAGAAGAGCTTGACAATTCGTCCAATGCGCCAGATTCTAAGCTCATTCTTAATGGGGTCGGTTTATAACCGTATTCTTTTGGTTTGGGCGGGTAGTGAAAGACAAGGTTGTTACCATCATGTGTACTTATAGAAAATACGACACCCAATATGCATGGATTAGGTAAGAATATTGAACTCATCAGAGTAGATGGAATGTATAAATGGTGTTATATAATGGCAAAACATTGGTTAGTTTAGAAGAAATCGATAAATTGGAACGCGCCTAGTTGAGTTGAACAACAAAGCCGAAGGCCTTAACGAATCTCTGGACTCAAAAACTACCTTCAAGACACATCCTACTACATGCACCATATCGGCTTTGTGTCTTTAAGGTTCTTTGAATCTTCAATGCTCATATACAACGCCTTCATTACAATACTCTGGGAAATCATTTTTAAAGCCTAGTATTATAAATATCTTAGACCCGGGAATAGGCGGATTTGCAGTATCGAAATATGCAACGTTTGGATGAACAGCCTGACTATGAAACGTAGCATAAATCGGATGGCATTCTCGTATTTATAATATCGTAATAATGGGTTTTTAGTGTGGATATGGCATTGCTATCTTCTAGATCCAAAAGTGGCGTAGACGACAGAGATTCAATGTCTACCATAAAAATATTTGAGTGACATAAATAAATTAGTATGCATTGTACCATTTGCAGTTTACACTGTAGCATAAGCATAAGCATAAGCATTTAGAAGTTGGTGTATCTACCAGTCTGTTTCATTGTGTCAGATAAGGAGAATATAAACTAAGGGTTGTCTTAGTTGGACCGAAAACTCCTTTTTTTTTCTTGTACATCGTATAGCGCAGTGTATGAGCAGCATAATAATAGCAAAAAATATAAGATGATACTTACAAAAACCCCGCCTCAGGTCAAGAAACGGTAATACAAACATCACTAGTGGCTCCTACACCAACTGATTCTACTTTAAATAGTTGTGGATTCATAAGTGTAGACCACAGGGTTTCTGGTAAAATTTCTCCGTGTTACTGGTGTATCTGATAACTGGGCTTATTTCATCTGACAGGGACCAGCGCTTGCGGGGGAGTAAGGACACTTGCTGGGGATTCGCTCAAACGTTCACCGAGGGCAACACAGTCGGTACGCAGTCGGTACACCACGAAATTACCACAGCCTTATAATGTTTTTGCCTGGCTTCCAGTGAGAACTCAACCCTAAAAAAGTCTATTTGGCAGCAAAATCAGATTCTGTGTGTCTGCCGATACCCCCATTACCATATGCTTAACACCATTATCGGCGTCACCTGTAGTAAAATTTGGGGTTTGTAATAATATTAGATTACCTTTTGCGATCATGTGAGAAGCGGAAAATTACATCCTGATAATCTATTTCCATTCCAGGCTTCCGAAGTTCCACTGGAAATGCTTAAAAGTAATAGATCTGCTGTTTCTTATTTGAAGACATCTACACATACACTTTTTTTTTTTTAGTTTCTAGGAGTTTCTTTGTTTTATTATTCTGTCTCTTCTACCAGCTTGAGCATCGTATCTGCTTGGATAAAATAGCTATAAAACAATGAATTCTCTTACCGAACATCAAATTTTACAGCATAGCCACGAAATTTGTGCTAAATGTAAAGTAAAGAGGCGGATATATATAACAGATGAAAAGCCTTCAACGTTAACAAAGTACAAAACTTGTGACACTTGCAGAAAGAAAAATAAGCAATATAAAAAAAATCAAAAGCTCAAACTTATCAAAAAGTTAGAATCCTTGGATATTCCCAGGAACCTTCATCTAGATATTAACCAGGAAACAAGTACATATATATGCTCAAATAAACTAGTAGCTTCAATAAAATGTGACCCTTCAAACCAGTTAATACAAAATACAAGTTATGACTCTTATATCAACCCAAATACATTTACTCAAGAAAACTTAAAACAACAGAAATCAGCTCCAACGTCTCCATTAAAATATCATTCTATAATTTTTAATCAATCAGATCAAAAATTACAACAACGACAACAACAACCACAAGAAGAACAAGAACAAGAACAAGAACAAGAACAAGAACAGCGGCAGCAGAAGCAATTACAGCAAAAAAAACAAAGTGATCAAGGGATTAATCAAGAAAAGTTGAATCCACTAACCTTTGAATTCCTTTTAGAACAATTATCGCATAATTGGGAAAATGATATATTTACTCTGAAGTTCTCAATTAATATTCCCTCATTTATAATACCAAGATTAAATGATCCTTCATCTGAAGCAAACGACCCTAATGTTGCATCCAATAGTAGGATTCAAAGATATAAAGAAGAAGCAAAATTTAAACTAAGAACTCATTATCTTAATCGAATTCTTGATATATTATCCAAGATGGGTTATGTTTTCAAGACAAGATCTACCAATTGGAAAAATGGTAAATTTTATTCTCAAATGTTATGTCATCAAGACTGCAGCAGCAATAAAAGGAGAGATTCAAGTATCTTTTCCATTGAAAAGAAATTAGAAGTAAATAATCTTCCCTTAAAAGAGGGTCGAGTGAAGCTTAGCAAGGAAGATCGTTCCACCCCTTCATCTTCATCTTCATCTTCGTTTCCCTTATTTCAAGCTTCCTGTGCTACAGCCGTGCGATCAGCTTCGAGTAACCGATCACCTCGAAAACAAGCATTATATCCGTGTCAATCAAGATTGAACTTTTCCTTTGATGTTAATACTGGTCAGTTTAATTTAGATTTCAATCATTTAAATCATAAAAAATTACTACAACCTACCAATGAAGCATCAATCTCGCAATCGCAACAACAACAACAACAACAAAAAACTGATGTGCACGCCAAGTCAGCGAACTCCGCGCAAACATTCATCACACCGAACTTGGTAGCTACAGTATATAATAGGGCTACAACAGAGGAACGTACCCAATTACAACTTCAAAAACAACAACAGCAGCAGCAAAAACAAATTTCGGCACTTTATCAACGACAGCAAGACTCACTAGATAATCAATCTCACTCCGAAACATTTTCGATTGTTAGAAACTCGTTGCTCACTCGAGAAGATTCCCCGGTGACCTCTGTTTCCGGTAATTTAAACCCCAATCCAGATTTAAATATATCTACAGGAAATGATGTTGATGACGAGGAACAACTTAAAATTCAAAAGCAACAACAGTTGCATGTTCAACAATTATTGAGAAATCATAGTTACCCTAATTCGAATAGTTCATTAAGTGATAGAGAAGGAGAAGGGGAAGAAGAAGGAGAGTGTATTAAAGAGATAAATGATGTGGATAGTCAAACTACAGTTGGTGATATTGATTCTGATGTTCATAACTCATATAATGAAATTATGAATAAAGATCAATCTTATCAAAAGTCATATATTACAACAGCTGTCCAAAATACTTTAATTTTAAATGAAAGCTATGATACTAACGGCGATTATTCCCAAGAAGATTTAGACGATAAAGAAATGGGAGATATTGAAGAAGAATTATTTGAACAAGATGAATTGCAAGATGAAGACAATTCAAATTTGATTCATAGGCTTAAACAAGATAATCGAGAATTAAGACGTATTTTAGTTAACGTTGCAACTAGTCACAATGATAATTATATTCAAAGTTGTCGTAATGAAACTAATATGAATATAGTGGACAATAGTTTTGACTTAGATAATCATTATCATAATGGTGAAACGAAATTAACTGCTTTTGCTAATGCATTAAATAGTTTGCATATGAAGATAAGCAATCATAGTTTATGATTTCCTTTTTTTATTTATTAATTCTATCCTACTTTAATAATTTATGTATATTTATTTTATTATTATTTTTTTTTTTACTTTAAATTGAGTATAAACCGAAATTTATCTATTTCATAAATACCCCATATAATTAAAATTTATCCTATCAATGAGAGTTAATAATTATTAATGCGATAAATTCATTTATTATATTGTTTTTTTCAAAAATGAGTTAGATAATGTTAATAACAATAATGCATGTAGCATATCATCATATCATTCATCTTCAGGGTATCCCTTAATGCTACATTTGGAAATAAGCACGGCTTAAGCTTTAACTTTATATTTCTAGCCAGCGTTAAATTAGATTTATTATTTGCCAAGAGTTATTGATGATGATGACCGGTAGAGCCGTGCCGTGGGAAATTCTATTTGCATTTGGTATGAGAGAGATGGGATTTTTATATTTATTTTATTGTGTTTACAAATATATCCTTTTTTCATTAGTGTTATCCACTGGGGTTTAATAACAAAAATAATATAGAATTGATGAGTATTTAATTTAATATTTCAAAATAGATATAGATAAGATTATGTTAGTCCCTTTCAGCGGATCATACAAATATAAATGCTCGGGGGCAATCATTACAAGGCTATGGCACATATAAATCTTTTCCCTTTTTTTATTATTATTATTTGCTTTACGAGGCTGAGGCTGTTCGAAATGTTTTTGAAAGTAATGAAGTACAAAATGTTCTTTGGAAAGGTATATACTTAATAAAATGAATTAAACAGAACAATATAATATAATTATAAAATAAAGAGAGAGAGAGAGACTGTAGTCAGTAAGTACATGCTTTAAATTCTTTAACAAAAAAAAAAGATTTTTGTAAAAAGAAAACCATCAAAAATCGAAAAATATAAGAAAAAGACTTTTTTTCATTTTTTTTTTTTTTTTTTTTTTAAGAGTGTGTATATGTTAAGGGTAATATTCTATAAGGTAAAAAAAGTAAACTAAATATTCAAAAAAAAAAAGTATTAAATTATCATACTAAAGTGGTATGCATAAGTCAAAAAAAAAAAAGCATATGATGATGAGAATGGTTCTGCAATCAATCAACTATAGTGCCCTATAAAGGAGAGAGTCGCAAAAAATAGAGAAAGTAATAAAAGCACTGGTAATCCAAGGACACCGGGGTAAATAAAACAAAAAAGCAAGAGACTAGGATATTAAAAATCAGATCTTGTGATAAGATTTCGTTGAAATGCAAATGGAATTATAATAATGAGACATAAAGAACAATGAAAACACAATGTAATATGAGAGATATCTTAAAAAAACAGAAGAGAGAGCAATAAATCAAATTCATGTAATGTTTTTCACTGACAAAGTATAATAACAAAGTAGCAATATTTCCTCTTGAGGTCTCTCCAGTTTATTTCCAATAACCATTTCCGGAACCATCTCCAGATTGAGCACCTAAACCAAAATTAAATTCGGAACCATTGTTAGCAATATTGGTCATTGGTAATGACATAAAGCTTCCTTGGGGTGGCTGGAATTGTTGAGGTTGAGTTTGCTGCTGTTGTTGTTGTTGTTGCTGATGCTGTTGTTGTTGTCGTTGATGTTTCTGTTGGGTATAAAGATTTAATTGTAAGGGTTGTTGAATATTCTGCTGTTGATAGATTTGAGATGGTTGAAATATTGAAGTTTGTTGGGAGCTTGGAGGAGGCGTTGAAATTTGATGAATGAAATTGAATGGAGAATTTAATGATAAGCTTGAGGACGAAGAAGAGGGTAATGAATCAGTAGGTGAAGGTGATTGACGTGTAAATTGTACATTCGTGTTAACTGTATTGTTTTTGGTTTCGCCATAGTTTTCTTTTTCTGTTCGAAAGTTTAAGGAATTTTGATTATTACTATCTTTTGAATAAGTTCTAAACGTACATGACTTAATTTGCTTTGTAATAATTTCCATTTTACTATCTTTTAAAAATTGTGAAATGGTTAAAATAATTGTTTGAAACTTATCAGAACTAATAATCTTTAATTGCTCACTCTCTGACAATCTATCGCCAGTAACTTTAAAAGGATAATCAAAGGAAGAAGGATAATAATAAAGTATAATTGAATCGTTAACATTATTACCACCTTTTAAATTAATTTCAATATTAAATAATAATTTCATTGGAACAACAACACTTGATAAAAATTTTTCTTGAATCTCCGTCATTGGATGAACATTTGTTTTTTGTAATGTACTCACTAAGTGAACAAATAAATTTGACTTTTCCAAAGTAAATTCATATTCGTAAGGCAAATATTTGTTTAATTCGGAACAGCAAGTTTTTGAATTATTATCAACTCCAAAAATTTCTAATGAGACTAAATCTTGATTATTATCAACTTCGTCCAATCTGGGAAATCTAATGTAAGTATTTGTCATTTTTTCTAAATCAGTTATAAAATTTGTTGGCTTTCTTCTATTTAAATTAAAGAATTGATTTAATTGCCATGAAGTTAATAACTTCCATTGGGCTAAAGTGAAACTTATAATAATACAATTGTAACTATTTGTTGTAACTTTTTCAACCAATTTTTCTAATTCTAACTTTGCAATTGGAATTTGGGATTTATTTTTTGCTGGACATTTAATAATAACATTATTTTTTCTGATGAAAGATTGTTGATAATTAGTTGATTGATTTGAGTGTAATTCATCCAACTGTTTATCACTCATTTCAAAAGAATTTGAAAATTTGATAAACACATTAAATTTTCTCATAATTGTTTGAACAGTTTGACCTCCAACACCAATAATTTGTCTATGAAAAGATTCTGGGACATTAAAGGTGAGATGAGTTGGTAATTCATCTTCAAACAAACCTAAACCTAAAATTGAATCAATTAAATCGTTACAAGTGATTTCAACAATAAAATCATAATCAGTAAATGGCAATAATTTAATTGAGGCAGATGACATATTCATAATTTTAATAATCTTACCATTCTTTTTACCAGTGATGAAATCCTTTTCCTTATTTGGTAATTCAATTTGATACTGACAGTTACATTTGATTAAATCGGCACCAATAAAGGAAGAAAATTGGGTTAAAGAATTTGCACAAGCCTTAACAGAATCAGATTTACCTAAAATTTGAAAGATATACTCGGAATGACTTAATTTTGTTAAAGAAACAATCGAATTCGAAGAAAAAGATAAAGAATCTGAAAAATTCAATAATTTATTAACTGGAATTTGATTATTGTTATTTGAAGAATTATCATTATTTGGAGAGTTTGATTTATTACTTAGAGTTAAACTAAACTTTGAGGAAGATATTAAAGAAATATTTTCCATAAATTTTTCTATGCAATAATCAACTTCTTCGACTGAATTACCTTGAAAAGAAATAATATCACCAGAGTTACTTTTCGAAGGATATCCCAAAGAAGGAACTGAAATATAACAACCAGTTGAATACATAATTGATTCTAAAAAGTCGTTTTCTTGATTTTGCAAAATTAATAATTCTCTTTTCATTGGCATCATTGAAATTTGTTTAATAAAGGGGATCTTTGAAATTTTATTAATGATATCTGAAATTTGATGTTTTGCTAATAAGACCATTGGTCTCAAACCAGTGATATAAATTCTTGGGTTATTATGAGACTCAACATCTAAAGAATTATTGTAATATAATTCCGGGGTCAAATTTGGTAGGTATAAATGGCAATTCGTTCTTTTAATAACTGTTTTTAGATTTGAAAATTCAGTTCCACCGATTAAAGGTAAAACTGATAAAGAATCTAATTCCAGGAAGTCTGAATAATTATCAGGGTCTGAATCATCTAAATATAATTTTAATTTATTCTCAACAACGATAACTTGATCTCTATGTCCGACAACAAACAATTCATTCAAATTTGTTAAATAAATGGAAACATTATTATAATTTGATATTTCGTTAACAAAATTCAAGAAATGTGGGCATAAAGAAGTTGAACTGTTATTGTTATTAATATAAATATTTTTATAATCATTTAATAGAATCTTTTTTCTAATAATTTGGGAGTAAGATTTCAAAACTAATAATCTAATGTCATTCATTTCTTGTTGAACAGAATAGCTACCAATAACAGAAACAGTTATCTTTAGATCAGTTAATCGAAAATCATTTAAAATAGTCATGATACCGTAAGCAGCATAACTTTCATTAACTTTATGAACGATTGATTGCAAGTCAGGTAAATTATCAAATATTTCGGAAGAATGGGGTAATTGTTGGAATAAAGTATTATTTGGATTGGTTTGGTAATCTTCAGTTCTCCAATGATTTGATGCTAAAGCTTCATAAATGGTTGAAGACGGCTTAATGAAATAAATATAATTTAAAGGAAAGGAAACAATAACTTTATCATCCTGAGATTGATTTGACTGTGGGAGCATATAGTTGTCGGTATTCATTTTTGAAAGAGAGTGTATATTTTTATGGGTATTGAATTAATGCCTATGTGAAAAAAAAAACTTTTTTTTTGTAGTTTTGACGTATACAATACGCAAATGTAATTGAATTAAAGTAAATGCGTATTTGTGGTAGGGGGTTTGTTATTAGTGATTAAACGAGTGAAATAATAGGACAGAGGGTATATATTTAAAGAGAGGACACCTTTAGTAGGCACTTGGAATTAAAGGAGATTAAAGAGTGAAGAGGGAGAGAGGTAAAGTATGATGAAGAGAAGAGAGTAAACGTGGCGGCAGCTTTTTCTAATTTGGAAGAAGAGGGAGTTAGGCTTGTGTCGGTTTGTTGCCATTTTTCCATTTTCCGGTCTGCTTTGAGAAGAGTTTGTTGAAGTAGGGCGTATGAGGCTGAGTAAACAACATGTGGCTGAGTGTGGCTAAACTACTTGTCCGGAATCCGGGACATAAAAGTTTCTTGGACTGAACGCTCAACTAAACTCAACAGTTTGTTGATTCTAAGCATGTGACAACTCTTTATTTGAAACCTGTTGTACGACACTTGATAAACCTCACTTCAACTGTATCTAGTCTCCCCGCTATATAAGGTTTTTTTCTACAGTGTTTCATCTTATTTTTCTTCTTCTTAGTCCTCTCTATTAAAATGGAAAGACCGAGATTGATAAGATTACCTTCCTCTTCTTCTAGTAGAAGAAGATCAACTTCAAGAAAGCATAGAAGAAGACGGTCTTCGTCCTCTCGTCGTAGACCAAATCCAGTTGATTTCCTTCAACAAGATACTGATAATTTAAATTTCACTTTAAATGAAGTTAAGGCCACTTTAGATAATACGTTACCTTTAGATTATTTTAAACATGATATATTGTCAATCATTCAATCTTTAAGAATCAATAAATGGAGAAAAATTCATCCAACTAATGAAAATATTGCTTTAATTGAGATTCAAAGAATGAATGGAGCTTTAACAAATTCAATTTATAAAGTCACTTATAAGAATTATTATCCTTTATTATTGAGATTATATGGTGATAATTCTGATGATATTATTGATAGAGAAAGCGAACTATTAACTCTACATAGATTATCCTTAAAAAATATTGGTCCAAAATTATTAGGTTGTTTTACGAATGGTAGATTTGAAGAATTTTTGAATAATTCTATCACTCTTAATAAAGAACAAATTAGAGAACCTAAAATTTCAAGAATGATTGCAAGAAGAATGAAAGATTTACATTATGGTATTCCTTTATTGAGTGAGGAGAAGTTAAAAGGTCCAAAAGTTTGGAATCTAATTGAAAAATGGATGAAAACAGTCGATTCCTTCGCAAATAATACTCCTTTAGAGATACAATCCAAAACAATATTAATTAATTGGAATCAATTCAAAGCTTTAATTTTGAAATATCAAAATTGGTTATATTCAAATTATTCTGGTAGAATTAACATTGATGAAAAACTGAAATTTTGTCATAATGATACTCAGTATGGTAACTTACTATTTTATTCCAAAGATGATCAATTGCCAATGGATGAAAATGATGACGATGATAATATTAGCGACTCTTCAGATTTAACTGATAAGATAAGATCTCTATCAATTGAAAATACTTTGCCTTTAGTGACTGATTTAAGTTATCAACATGATAAAAAATTAGTTGTTATCGATTTTGAATATGCTGGTCAAAATGTTCCCGCCTACGATATTACAAACCATTTCTGTGAATGGATGTATGATTATCATCATCCAACTATGTCACATATAATTCAAAATAATAAGTATCCAACGAAAGAAGAAAGATTAAACTTATTAAATTCTTATGTTAATTATACTCCAGGTTCTCGTACCCCTGCATCAATTCCAAATGTTCTTCCAACTTCTGCTTCTTCGTTATCTTTAGCAAGAACTTCTTCAATTGTTAATATTAAACAGACTGAATTACCTTCAAAAGTTGTCGAATTATATAATGAAACTATAATTTGGAGGGCAACAAATTCAATATTTTGGGCTTTATGGGGTATCATAACAGTTGGCACTTTACAAGTAAACGAAATTAAAAAGAAACCAGAGGAAGATGCTTTAATAGAAAGTGGTCCAAATGGTTTGAAGTATAGAATTACAATCGAAGAAGATGATAATAACGAAGAAGTCGTTGAAGAAGTTTCTGAGGATAACGACGATAACTTTAGTTATTTAGAATACTCTGCTCAAAGAATTGGTATTGTCTTAGGTGATTTAATCCAATTAGGTTTAGTTAGCAAAGAAGAACTGGATGAACATGCTTTATCTCGCGTCAAATATGTTGATGCTGAATTTTTACATGTGAGTAATTAACTGTAATCTTTGCTGTTAAGTTTTACAGAAGAAGAAAAGTTTTTTTTTCATTTGCTTTCCAAAAAGTCTGCATTTTTTTTTTTTACATATATAAATTTATTTTCTTTTTCTTTCTAATGAATCTGCTTTTCAATGTCATGTTTCTAAAATTCCTTTACTTCTTTCTCCATTTTTTTTTTTGGTTCTATTCCTAATACTTTTGCTTTATCTTTTTATTATTTTTTAGTTAATTTATCACTGTATATAGAGATTTATAGAAAAAACCTATAAATAAAAGATCAAAAGTCACAAGGTGTACATATTTATTCAAAGAAACCATCGTCTTCTTCGTCATCTTCAGCATGGTTGATAACCACATCCATGTCGTCTATACCTTTTTGTTGGCCTTCATCGTCAATTCTATCATTATTATTAAAGTTACGTCTCTTCTTTTCACCAGTACCTTTAATAATGTTTAGAATATCATTAATTGATAATTCTAAAGTATCACTATCTAATTTCTCTTCAATCTCTTTTCTTATTTGATTTCTTTTATATTCTGATTTTTTGTTACCTTTTTTCTCTCTATAATTGACAGTTTCATTATCACCATCATCTTCCACTTTAATTTCTCTATATAATGAGATATATTTATCCGAAGGAGGAAAGTTAAATATATAAGCTAAATCAATTTCAGATTCTCTAAGCGCTTTCTTTTGTTTCTTTAAATCTTTCTTTAACGATTTTTTTTCATCCTCTTCCACGTTTTTTGATTTCTTTTCTAATTCATTTACTTTTTTCAGATTTTGATTATATTTTCTGAATGCTTTTGTTCTCTCAAAAAATTTAACTTTTTGATATCTATTACTTAATTTTTTTATTTTATTCAAATTTGTAGCATTATCTAATTCAATCCTTAGTGTTTTCAACATACGTTCACTTTCAATTATCTTTTCCGCATTTTGTTTCTTATCTTTATTACGTATAATCGATCTTTCAATATCTCTAATCTTTTTTTTAAGTTTTGATGTACTCGTAGTATCTGCTAAATTATCTGAGCCATGACTATTTCTAGGATTTTTACGAGGTCTATTGTTATTATAAGACCTATTAGAATTAAATTCTTGTTTCTGAAAATGATTGGGTGGCATAATTATTGAATTTAGAATGAAGTTTTAATAGCTTGCAATAAATCATTTTTAAGTTGAACCAAAGAGACTTAAAAAAAAGTTTTGATAAAAAAAAAAACGGTCGACGCGTCGATAAAAGTAGTAGATTTAAGCGGATTTAATGCCGATAGACAGAACAATTGAGAAGATGCTTCATTTAACTAGTAACATTAGTTTACATGAATGATTAAACAAAGTTCGAAAACTATATAAGGGAAATAAACAGTTGAATTCTTTATAAAAATCAATAAATTAAATTATTCGGCATTTTCTTCCATAGAACAGAGAATTTACCAATCTCTTTTACATTCTAACTATTAACTTCTTAGAATGAGCGTTAAACAATCATAACGGTCCCATTTATTTGGGCGAGCTTTCGACCTCTTGACATTAATTATCGAACCTCTTTTTGCTGCTTCAAAGTTCTTTTTGACTATCAGCAAAGAAGATTTCTAAAAACAAGGGGAAACCTACATTTCAAAACAAGAGCAGCCAATAAAGAGGGCAAAGACTGGAGTAAAAGTAAAAGATTTTGCTCCCAAAATGTTCTCCTTTTTCTTTCTTTTTCTTTTTCTTTTTCAAAAAATTATTCACTCATCTACAACATGGTTTGGTTTTTGTTTTCATTTCTCTTTCAAAGGTTGGATTAACATACACTGATCAAAACTATCTGTGCCTGCTATGATTAAACTTTACACCTCATCCCCATGAATTGTATATGTAATCCTGTGTTATAATACCTCGTTCTCTTCTTTGTTTGGATAGGTCAATTCCATTTCTCTATTTATTTGATTTGTGACTAATATAAAAGTCAATAAAATCTATTTCTATATTCTGTTGGATTGGATTACTACACATCCGCAATTTGGTAAAAAAATGACTACTTCGCTTTATTTTCTTAATATATGGCGATAATAATAATAAAAAAACTTAAGAGAGATAAAAATCACAATAAAAAAGAAGTAATGTTCTGTATTTTAACTATATTATGGACACTCTTTAATTGGTGTCTTTTAGTCTGCTCCTTGCCGAAATTTGCAGTTTTTATTTTTTACTTGTATAACAATTCACCTATTCAACTTTAAAATTATTGGGAATTGTAAAAAGTACGATAACTGTAGAAATAATTTGTAGCTATTGTTTTAGTACAGTCACACTAATCAAGAACTACAATAACTCTTAAGTTACCTTAATATTAATTTTAAACTTAGAAAAATCCATCTTCATCAAAATCATCAACTTCAACATTATCATCACTTTTGACTTCCTGAATCTTATTTCTCATTCTACTTTCCTTTTCTTTCATCTCTTCCCTTTCACGTTTATACTTTTCTTCGATTTTTGCGTACTTGTCATTTTTTTTAAATTTGACTTTCCCATCGATAATCTCAACTTCCAATCCTAATTGGTTAATTAATTCATCAACATTTTCTTCATTACTTTTACCATTATTGGTAGGTAAGTCAACAGCCGTCTTTTGCGGCTCTAACTTTCTAATAAACTCTTGATTTTCAGGATTACCTAAAAGTGAATATTTTAGACATAAAATTGATCGCTCTTTTATAAATGGTTCATTTTCATCAAGATTACAATTATTTAAAATAATCTCTAGAATATTTTCATTTCTAATTAAATTTTGATTTTTTGAGTTGAGATATACTAAACCTGTTATTATTTCTATAATGACGGATTTAACTTTTGTGAAATCTTTCTTGGTTTTGTCTGTCGCAATATATGAATTTGAAGATGATCTATCCTTAAGTTTCCTTTTATAAGTATTGATTTCTAAATCTTTCAAAAAATCGCCAATACTGGATAAAAACGAGTAGCTATTAAGCATTGATCTAGCTAGATCAAATTTAACAATAACTGAAAAACAATCTAAGTCAGCAATAATTAAATCATGAAGTGATCCATAAAATAATTGTTTTTCGATTGATGTTAGTTTGTTATTTTCTGTTCTTAAGATTGGTACTATAAGCACAACAAGTAATTTAAAGTAGTCCGATAACCAAGATGTAATGTTTGTCAAATGTAGTTCATCCCAGTTATCTATAGAATCTAATAGTATGTGGGTATGTGCCAAAATATTTAAAACTAAAGATGAGGTTTTTTCAGACGACTTTAGTAATCTTGTAATTCTTTCCTCTGGCAATACGGTATTGGATTTTAATAAAATCATCATAGGTTCTGATAGGTTCCTAATATACTTTCCAAATGATTGATGCATTATAATGTTCTTAATTATCGAGAAGTACAGAACTTGAAGTTCTTCATCATTATTGGTTAATAGTGATTCATTATCGATGATACGATACACAGCATTTGACTCTTTGTCAATATCTTCCAATGAAACTTGACTGAACCAAATATTCGTAACACTTTTATCATTTAACACATCTAAATCCGAATCTACTTCAGTGATATTTTTAATAAATCTTAAAAATGGTAACAACAGTAATGGTAACCTCTTCCCCTCTATAATATTTATATAGTTTAATATATAAATTGTAAATTTATTTATTAACTTGTCATATGTTTCATTGTCTCTATCATTATCAACTACCAGGTTATAGTTTATTATTCCAGTTAAATTGCTTAAGAATTCTACGTTAGATATAATTGATTTAAATAAAATTTCATCAAGTTCTCTTGAGCTAGGTCGAGTTTCTAACAGTTCTAAATATTTTATGGATAACTCGAGTAGACTTGATGTCTCAAGTGAAACAGGGCCTTTATGTTCTTCTTCATCTAATTCATTGAAGCCAACAATTAAGGTTCTACCAATCAGCACAACACCCCGCAGTAGTCTCAATTTATAAAGAAAAATTTTATCTTCAAAATTTCCTATAGGTATTCCAAGAATATCATAAATGATTTTCCAAATTTCAGGGTTCAAACATAAAGTTTCTCTTAATTTGTCATTATCATCAGGTTTTGAAATATTTGAAAGATGATAAGAAGTTTTTGCAAGACATTGTTTATAATCATCTATAGTTGCGCATTTTCTTAAAAGAATGGTGTGGTTCTTTTTCAAGCAATCAATTATATCATTCTGTAGCATAATGTGGTCTACGTTAGAACAGCAGCTTTCCAGTATAACCTCTATATTTTCAGTTAAACATCGTTTTTGATCGCGCTTTTTTGGGGTTCAAATACTTTTTCTTTGAAGCCAGAGTTTACTGGGAGCCGAGAGACGAATTTGCTTCACAATTAGTGCTTTTTTGTGGTTGGCACCGTTGACCTGAGTATGATAGCGAGTTTTCTTCCTATTTGGATTTAAAGCCAGACACCTGTGATATTCTTTAAAAATACATAGGAACCAACTGGGTAGCTCAATAAGTTGCTATTTCAGGGAATTTAACAGATCTACATATATAGCGGAGTTAGTTATATAGTAACTTTTGTCATAGTTATATGCATTGCTTATTATACAGAGAGGTTCTTCTATTCCTCCATCTCCACTTCACTATCACTATCTTCCTCCTCTTCAAATTTACCGGTGAGTTTCTTGTCATCACCAGGTCCAAACCATCCTTCATCATCATCTTCGTCGTCACTGTCAGCATTTTCTTCTTCAGATCTCTCTTCAGGGACGTCTTCGATAATGACATCATCCTCATGGACTTCTTTAAGTTCATCATCTTCTTTATCAATCGGTAATAAATTATTGGTATTTGAGGCAACCTTTAAGAATTCATATAAATGTTCATTTTTAATATTATATTTAACAATATCTTTGGCAACTCTATTAATGAATCTTTGCAAAGATCTTAGAGAACTAGAAAACATAGATTTATTCTTTGTAATGAATTTACCATGACTTGTCAATAAACTGTTAATCCATAATAAATTAAATTCAATATGCTGACTTTCCATTGCAATTGATCCAATGAAATTCAATAATTTTTCAACATATATAATTGGTAGATCCTTTGAAACAATTCCAATGTCTTTATATGGAATTGATTCATAAACCTTGTGAATTAAATAGGTTTCGTTTAATCTAAAGGACATAACTAAAGAAATCAAGTAGTCACCATCTTTTAAAACCTCTAATGTGGAATCAGGAGTAACTTCCATATCTAAGTCAAACGGATCAAAAATAAGTGATGAATCAACGCTATAAACAAGTAAACCTTCAGTGGATGCACAAGAAAACGAATTTGCTGTGGGAGAAAATTTAATGCTTGTAACTCTAATTTCTGGTCTTGTTGATCTTGCTGAAATATCACCTCTAGTTGAACCTGGTAAAACAAAATCTTTTCTTCTTCTATCTTCTAAATCTGATAGTTCACCATCTTCATCAATTAATTCAATTGCCCCAGCGTCTGTCATATTCTTGGAGTTTAACATTTGCATTGTACCATTTATTTGCATATTATTAGAAACCGTGAATCTTTTTAATAAAACTTCATTAGGTAAATCATATAAACAAATTGAATTATTATTACCAGCTGCAACTAAGGATAAACCATCAAAACTATAGGAGATACATGAAAAATGTTTACCTCTTTTTGAATTTTCACTTGTAAATCTATCTTCTAAATATCTACCCTTTATGATATCTCTCCTGCCATCAATTTGTCTGATTTGCTTTCCATTTTCTATATCCCAAAATGTAATTTGTCCATCTAAAGTTGAAGCAGCCACTTCCTTTGAATCTGGTCTCATTGCTAAACTTAAACATTCACTGACAACATCAAAAGGTTCACTTGTTTGTGATCTACCAAATATATCCCAAATTCTAATAGTTTTATCCCATGAAGAACTTGCTAACTTTGGGGAGCCTTCAGTACCAAAACTTAGACAAGAAATTGGCCCCTCATGACCAGCTAACTGATCTAACAACTGACCAGTTTGAACAGACCAAACTTGAATTTTAAAATCATCCATTGAACCACCGACAACAATTTCACCACTTGAATCGACCGCTAAACATGAAAATTGTAGTCTTTCAGTGGAAGTGAAAGTTCTAAAGTTTCTAAATCTAATCAAATCCCATGCTCTAATTGTACCATCTAATGAAGAAGAAAACATAACTTGGCCTTTTTTAGCAAATTGTATTGAAGTAACGCTTGAAGTATGCTCTTCGAATGTAGCTAAACAAAATCCAGAAACCAAATCCCAAATTTTAATTTTACCATCATCTGAACAACTAACCAATCTTGATCCATCAGGAGAATAAGCAATATCATTCATGGAATCAAAATGTCCTTGTTGTCTTAAAATATAGGATTCCGATTGCCATTCATAAACTAGTAATTGACCTAATTTTTTTGAACCAAAAGCAATCCATTCTCCTGTCTCATTTATAGTTATGGTATTGATTGAATTTGAACCCATTGATAACTGTTGAATTAGCGTAAATGAAGGTAATTCATATAATCTAAATTCACCATTTGTGAAACCAACTATAAGTAAATTCGAATCAGGATGAAATGTTGCACAACGAACCTTTGCATCACTATAAAAGAAATTCTTCGATAAAATTCTCCAACTTTCATGTTTTGAATCTTTAGGTAATTCTTCTTCCCCTGGTCTCTCTGTATATTCCCATCTAAATAATGCTCCATCTTTAGAAACTGTATATATGATATTTTGAGTTTTATCAAAAAATGCTTTAATAACATAATCTCTATGACCAGCAAAGGTAAATTTCATATGAGAATCTTTTGAATCTAAAGTGAATAACTTGGCAGTTAGATCTTTTGAAGTTGTTAAAATAAACTTCGAGTCTGGTGACCAAGTAATAGAAGTTATATCATTATAATGACCAGAATAAACTCTGTGACGAACAAAAGGAGCAAACTGTCTATCTTCAGTTAGATCAGGAGTTTTCCAAACCTGTAATTGACGTCCTGCAGCTAAAGCAAAATAATGACCACTTGGTGAAAATTTTATATCAAAAACTTTTTCTTTAAAGTTAAAATGGTGTAATATTGTTCTTGATTTGAAATTGAATAAAATTGCCCTGCCATCTTCATCAACTGATAATAATAACGTTTGTTGTTTGTTTAATGTTATACATGAAATATTTTTTCTATGCTCATAATCTAATGTATAAGATTTATTATTGATTAAATCAAAAACAGAAACTCTATTGCCAACTGGAGAAAGTAGTGTTGTTCCATCATGTGTGAAAAGTAAATTTCCTTGTCTATAAACTGTTCCTAATAAATTAGAAAATTTGAAATCCGACTTCATAATGGTTTATTAGATTTACGTTTAATTCAGTTTAGGTTAACTGAAAAATAAAAAATTATAAAAAAAAAAATTATAAGAAAAGAAGGTTTCGGATCCGGTACTCGACGCTTACAATCTCGGTTTCTTTTACATAAAGGAAAATTAAAAATTAGTACAATTAATTATACAAAAAAATACATAAATATTTAATGTTCTATCAGTTTACCGATACAAATCTCATAAGCCATTCTCAGTCTGATATCCATCATATCATTTTGATCATACAACATTGGTTCTTCCCTACTTAAATAATCCACACAAGTACAAGTAAAAACACCACAATCATAACCATTCGACTGTTTTGGAGTTTCCTCAACAGTTGGTATAATTGAATACAAATCATAATCAATTATTGACTTCCCATGTTTCTTCAGAGTTTCTTGAATCATATAATTTTTCAAGTCAGCTAAAATTGAATCACCGTTGCCGAATAATGAATCGAAATACTTAAATTTTTTATTTTTATTATCAATTAAGGCCAATGCCCAATGTGCACCGTGAATGTTAACTGGCACAAAAATATAATCAATTTTGACCACATCAACTTTAGCCCTATTCGCCCATTTTTTGACACTTGTATAACCTTCTGTTGATAAGTTTGAATAAAAATGTGTTGAAAATGCATGAATTGTAGGTAGATTAGAATTATTTTTTGACCTGTCGATTATTAATTTCATATAAAAATCAATTATATTATCATTCAACCATTTTCCAGAAGATAAAGTCTTCAAATCACGAATTGTAATCGGAATATTAAATTCATCAATAATTTGTTGATGAATATTTTGAGATTTCCAATATTTTTCAACTTTTAATATTTGATCATTAGATATCTTTTTGAGTTTATGAACAGGAGCAAAATTTTGTATTTTCAATAATTTTCTCATTTCAATTCTTTGATTCATGATTTTTTGATATGCCTTATATAATTCTGAAGATTCTAAATTCTCAACATAATCCACATTATCATTTCGCAACCATTCCAAATCTTTATATCTTGTGCTAGATCTATTGAAGTTAGAAACAATTAAATTGGATTCATCATTTGATGGAGGTATATCAGCTAGTTGCTTTATTTTACTAGTCAATGTTTGATCATTAGTTTTACTTTCAGTTTTAATTTCCTGGATAGAAGAGCCTTGCTTTAGTATAGGATTTTGAGAGCGAATAATATCAGAGGACGCCTTAAAGAAGAAAGTACCGTATTGTTTATCTCCATCCTTAATTCCATATGCATCTTTTGAAAAACTTCCACCCCTTCGATCTTCTGGACTATTATCAATCTTTGAAACGTTTAGCTTAGCTGCTAACTCGGAAATTTTATTAGTAGTTGTGGGGTTACCTCCCCCAATCAACCTTTGTCTTAAATTTAAACCTAAACCATTTAAGGAATTTAACGGTCTATTCTTTAAAAACTTTGATTTTTTGGGAGAGGGAGTGTCATCGTCACCAGGAGTTGAAGATTGAGATGGGGGAATTAGTGAAACTGTTAAACTATTTGGTATTAGAGTTCTAATTAAACTTGATGAAGAGGAAATTCTTTCATTTCCAGCATTACTTCTAAAATTTGAAATTGATTTTGATTGTGGAGTACTTTCAGCTAGACCTTCTAAATCTGATTGTTGTCCAAAATCATGGTGAACCGCAGTAGCAGGATTTGGGATTTTATCAATTAATTGAACAAAATAAGAACAAATAAAAGTCAAAGCAAATAAGAACCAAACAAAAGCTTTTTTACCTAATTTGAACAATATAATCATTAAATATTTTATGAAGTTCATGAATTCAGTTTCGGGATCTAATTCATCCTCGTTATTTGCCTTATTCGGTATTGAATCATTCGACTTAGGAGGAATTTGAGATTGTCGGGATTGTTTAGATTGAGGTAAAGTATTAAATAAAAAATTTGGAGTGTAATTTCTGAAAGCAGAATTTGCAGGTTGATTACCGAGAGGAAAAGCTTTTGTGTTTATATTTGGAAATAAACCTTTGTCAATTAATTTATCTCTTGACACAAAGGGTAAATTTTCGGTATATGTAGTATTTGAAGAAGATACTCTATTCCTCTTATAGGCAGTAGAAGAAGAATTTAGAAAGCTTGGGAGATGGTTATAATTGTAGTTTTGAGTGCTTGGTACAGAAGTAGTTGTAGAAGAGTTTGAAGGGAACCGGAGGCCAAAGTTCATTGGGATGGTAGAATTGGAAGGTAGCCTAGTAGTTGCAGAGGAAGATGCTGTTGAAGACGAAGAGCCGGAATTCAAATTTCTAGTTTTCATAGAAAGAGGGTTGAAAGGCGCAGATTGTTTCCTTTGAGAGAGGTACTGGTCATTCATGGAGATCATTTATTTATGTGGTTTGTTGATTGTTGGATCTGTTGGGTAATTAACGTATAGGAGAGAGAGAAGGAACAAGTAAAAATAAAAATAAACAACAACTGAGGAGAGGGAGTGATCTTTATTTCACAATTAGCAATGTCAGGTATCAAAATAAACCAGTCAGAATACAAAAGTGGAAATGTCAACAGTTTATAGTTGACCTGTCATGTTTACAGTTTACACAAAAAGTTGGAAAGTATTTTACCTCCGTGTTTGCGCCACCTTTGCCACGATCAGAGAACAGGTGTAGTGAACATACTAAAAGACAAACCTTTTGAACCTTCAGGTTGTTTGAGGTGATTAACGGAAGTGCCAAACGACGAAACTCATGACAGTGATATCATCCACATCTTCACAGGTTAGGAATCAATTACTAGCAGGTATTATTCCAGCTCAAAGTCAGCCGTCAATAGCCAATGGGAATTCTTCTTCTCCAACTTCAGGTTTGATTTCTCTGTTAAAATATGAAAATACTGAAGATATTGATGGTAAGCCACCACATATTTCTAATGATGATCCCAATGATTTATTATATTACTATTTTTTAACATCTGATTATCAAACTATCTGTGATACTAAAATTGACTCAGAATATCAATATTTAATCTTGTTAAAAGCGATTTATAAATCTTTACAAAATGTTAATTCCCAACAAGGTATCGTTTCACCTTTATTTGAAAAATTAACAACTTTAAATAAGTTTCCTGTTACGAGTTCTTTAGAATCTTGGAGACATTTTGACCTCATTTGTTCTTCATTCAAAAAATTTATTTCAATTAGTTCGGTTGAATCTTTTGAAACTAGTTTAAATAAAGTTTTCAATTCAAATTCAACTTTTACTCAATTATTAAAATTTATAATTTTATTTGATTCTTTTGAAAATTCAAATTCTACTTTAAATCAAATTTCACAATCTTTTAATAAATTTTCCTTAAAAACTTTAACTCATTCAAAATTCCCAACTGCTTCTCAGAATAATGTGGATGCATCCTTAATTTCTCAAACGGCAATATATTTATCATCCAAATATAGTTCTTTAAAGATTGAGTACGAAAAAATCGTTTTAAATGCTTTATCAGTTTCTTATAGAGATATCCCAACTGTTAAGCTTTGGTTAATTTCTTCATGTTTAGAAGGTTCACATAAATTAACTACTGTTATTTCTTGCTTTAAAGTCTATTTACAATATATTCATGATGAAGTAGCTCAAAATCATAACCAATATATTGATATTTTAGGGGTAATTGACACTTATATAATTATATTAAAATTTATGTCAACTGTTGTTAAAGCTTTGTCAATCGAATCATATAATCAATATGAACTATGGTTAAATAATCTAATCAAACTAGTTGATATTTATGTAAACGATTTAAATATTGATAATTTATTATTTGAAGAATTTTCAAACAATCTAAAAGTTTATTTTGTTGAATTGAATTTTAATATTGGAAAATTTTTAAAATTTACATGCTTAGATTCAAAAATTACCGAAAAGAAAATATTAATTGAAAAGTTAGTTTCAACTTTTAACTTTCTTAAAAATTCAATCAAATTTATTAATTGTTTACCAATAGAAATATCAATTTCAAGGAAATTTGATTCGTATTATTATGAGTATTCAATTATTTTAATTAAATTAGGTAAAACTAAAGAATCGTTAAAGGCAATTAGATCAGCATTAAAACTAAATCCAAATAGTTATAAATATTTAAATATAACTTGTTTATTATATTCAATGTCAGAAGATACAAAGTTAAAGGCATATCATATATCAAAAGATGTCATTGATAATATTAAAAGTTTATTAACTAGTAATGATAATAATTTTTCAATAGAAGAAAAAATTGATATAATACAAATGGCAATGACATATATTGCATTAATTGAATCCGAATATGGATTATCAGAAGCTTTAGGAAATTTAGATGATTTATTTATTTTGGTTCATTCATTGTTAGGTAAATCAAATTTATTGTTAGAAAAAAAACAAGAACAAGAACAAGGACAAGAACAAGATCACGATGATTCGGATTTAATTAATAACAGAAGACCATCAATTGTTATTACTAGGGATGGCAAAGGTGGTATTACTAGTAATAATGCTAAGAAACAAGATACAGCATTGAAGTTGACGAAAACGTTAACTCATTCAATTAAGGCAGTTAGAAATGCCGCATCATCCCCAACCCGACATGCTAAATCGTTAATGCTTTCAAAATCAGCAGCAATTAATAAAAATGGTACAACATTTGAATTATCTCAAGAAGAAAAGAAATTAATGCAAGAGGTTTGGTTATTCGCTTCTAAACTATTTGAAAAAGATGGAAATCTACAAGATGCTGAACAATGTATTAAAGATTCGGAGTTAGTTTATCAAGAAAATTATTTAACCCATGCTAGAAAAGGTCAATTGGCTCTAACTTTTGGACAAGCTAAGAAGGCACTAGCCGAATTTGAATTATCTCTAGACCATGATGATTCTAACCTCAACTTTGAGGCAATGATTGGGTTGGCCAACTTAATGTTGGAGCACCAACATTCGCCAGACGAGTTGTTCATCAGCGACAAGGACAAGGAGAGTGGGTTGGCCAGAGCCAACAACTACTTGGAGTGTATATCAACCAGCTACTGGTGGTTCCAGCACTCCGAACTATACTTGCTACTGGGACTAATGGCTGAACAGTATGGTGACCACAGCCTGGCGCAGCAGCTTCTATGGGAGACGGTGTCGCTGGAGGAGCACCGGCCTGTGCGCTACTTGAGCGATGTGTAATTTGTAACTGATTCAGTTTAAAGTCGACGACGGCAAATAAGGGCAACATCTATCAGTTGCTTACGAACACACGTCCACACAATGGCAACTTCAATCACAGACCTGCTACGACAGGCAGCAGCCAAGGTAGATATGGAAAGACAAAACTCAGTGCCTTTGGCCATCGACGAAGACCAGCAGCTCCTGTCAACCTCCACTTCTCCTGTCAACAACAAGTATGTTTACTCTCCACAGCTGCTACTAGAACTACAGAAGTCTCCATTAGTCGACATTTCTCATTTGGATTTACCCGAAGAACCTTTCTATAGGCTTCATTTGAAACAACAACGTACTCCAAATAACAATAATAATCAAAACTCATCGACTCATCAAAATAATAGATCTAAATCATTCAAAGAAAATGGTACCCCAAATGGCACAAGAAGTAGAAGAAGATCAAGTAACAAAGAAAAAAAAGAGAGAACTGATTTAAGAAAGAACTTGAATAAAGATAGACACCACATTCAAAGTGAAGCTGATAAAGTGTTTGAAGAAGCTGAGGAAGACTGGATGTTGGAAGACGATATGCCGACCGGAAATTCAATCCAAGATTTTGAAAAATGGAGATTAAAAATGAGAATTGAAACTGCAAAGAGAAATGGAGAACCTGTTCATGAAGATGATGTTAAACAATACGAATATTTATGTAGTTTAACTGAATCCAAGAAAGAAGAAACTATCACTGGTGTTGATGAATCTTTAATGGTACCAGTGAAAGAAATTAAACCAGAACATTCTGCCGATGAACCTGAATCCAAACCTCAGAATTCAGATTTCTTTAAAGCTAATGGTTCAACAATTGATGATTTCGTCTTACCTTCATTATCTAAAGCAGATTCAGTTAATGAGGCTCCCTCTGAAAGTAGTACTTCTTCTAGGTTTTTATCATTTTTTCCTACTGCTCCAGCTGAAGAAAAAAATGCTACCTCTTCAAAAGCGAAATCATCAAGATTGATGTCTTTAATGAGTGACAAACCAGAGTCTACTGCCGCTGAACATAAACTACCACAACAGACTGAAGCCATTGAGACTAAATCTAGTACAAATGATCTGTTTTTCAAATCCTTACTTACTAAATCAAGTCAATCTCCCTCTTCACCATCTTCTAATACCAATCCGTTAGCAGTGGTCAATAAATCAAGCCCAACTAATCCTTCACAAGACAAATCATCGGTTCAAATACCATTACAGTCACCAACACCACCTCCACCACCACCACAACAACAACAACAACAACAACAACAAAATCCACACCAATCAATGGATGCATCTTCTTTCATGAGACATTTACAATCTAAACAGTTTCCAATGCAACCACCACCTCAACAACAGCAACAACAACAACAGCAGCAACAGCAACAGCAAATGAACCCATTTCCATTCTTCCCACCAGGCATGATTCCTCCCCCAAATATGATGCCTCTTCCGAATAGTAATGGTCAAGGACACAATCTTCCACCTGGACTACAATTACCTGAAGGAATGCCACAATTTCCAATGTTTCCAATGCAACCAAACCCCCAAGGTCAACAAGTGCCTCCTGTAAATGGACAACAGCAACAAATGCCTTTCCCGTTCCCACCTCCAAATCAATTCCCAATGCCAAATCAACATCAAGGCCAAACATTTATGTTTCCACCACAATTAATGAACAATAAAAACAATTTTACTCCAAATAATTTGATACCGCCTCCACCATATCAAAATAACATGTTTCCAGGAAATCCTTTGACTGGTATGCCACCTCATGGATTAATGAATAATAATAACAATAACAATAATCGACAAAAGTCACAATTACAGCAACAACAAGCGAAGAAATAATTTTCATTGTTTTGTTTAACCTACTTTTTATTGATTTCAGAATTAGATTTGTTTTAGTTTTTATTGTTTTTATTCTATCTGTAATTGGTAGTCCTTTCTTCTTTCTATCTTTTTTGCTTTTACCTTTCTTATTTGAGTAATAATTTTTTTTTTTTTTTTGTTCTTCTTTATTTTGATTTTGTCTAAGTTTGAATTAATTTGACGTTTCTTACAGAATATGTTTTTTTATATTTATTCATCTATTTGATATATTTACTATTTTTTATTTTTTAATTCATCAATCTTAATATTTTTTGATGTATTTTTTTTTTTTTTTTTTAATATTCTTGCTTTAATTCTAAATTATCATCATTTCCTCTTCTTGTTTATTTTTTTTCTTTTTTTGAGTTACTTTTTAGCCACTCTTTTTCTTCTTCATATATTTTACTTTTTTTTTTCTTCGTATTTTCCACCTTATAAGACTGCGTCTTGTTAGGGGTTAAAACTAATCACAATTCATGTGCTCTTTCGAGTAATACAGTAAAAATTAAGGAAAGTATTCAATAACCTTAATACATAAAAAGTCAGTCCATTAAAGTAATTTTTATTAGTAGTAAAATGAGTTATAAATTCTATAAAACGTTTGAAATTTGTGCTAAACAATTTAATAGTTGAATTGATTCATCAGAACCATTTGATAATTTACAATCTGTATTAAAAAGTATTGTTGAAATTTTATTTTTAACATTATTATCCAAAGCTAAAGATAATCTTTCATCATCATTATTATCATAATCATTAATATCATCTAATAATAATTTATCGTGAATTGAATTAATTATAATTTTTGATGAATAACCATACTTAATTATTTCTTCATTCAAATAATCAAGTAATTTATTTAAATCTTTTAATTGAAGTAATTGAATTAATTTGTTTAATTTACCATTTGGTAAAAATCCAAATAAATCCTTAACTAAATCTTTTGTGCTTTCTTGATTTTCTTCATTTCCATTATTATTCATTTCAATATCACCATCTTTATCATTTTTTATTAATAATTTATTTAAACTTTGTAAATAATTAATTGCCCTTCTTAAATCACCTTCACTAATATTTAAAATTTGAATTAAAATTGAATTTTCAATTATTAAGTTTTCTTTTTCAGTAATATAATTTAATCTATCTAAAGAATTTTTTAAATTTAATCCTTTAAATCTAAATTTTGAGCATCTTGAAGCTAAAGGATCAATAATTCTTGTAATATAATTACAAATCAAACAAAATCTAGTAATACTTGAGTAATTTTCAATTATACGTCTTAAAGCAGCTTGAGCATCATTTGTCATTGAATCAGCTTCATCTAAAATAATTAATTTAAAATTTGGACATGGATATAATTTTTTATCTTCTAATGTTGGTGTAGTAATTGATAATCTTGCAAATTTTTTAACTTTATCTCTTATAATTGAAATACCACGTTCATCGGATGCATTTAATTCTAGAACTCTTGATTTAATTAAATTTGGTCCATATAATTCTTTTGCCATTGCTAAAATTGTTGAAGTTTTACCTGTACCCGGTGGACCATAAAATAACATATGAGGTAAATTATTAGTTTGAAGATTTTTTTTTAATATTTGAACTGTATTTGATTGTGAACTAATTTCATCTAAGTTTTTTGGACGACTTTATAAAAGGTTAGTTTGTTAGTTAGTTACAATATATTAGATAATATATATAGGAAAAACAAAAACAAAAAAACAAAAAAAAAAATACATACTATTTTTCAACCCATGGCATTCTTTCAAGTCTTTCATTGACTGATTGAATTGGTTTTGGAGCAGGATCAGAAATTACAGACATTATTATTAGAAATGTTCTGTGTAAAAAAGTGAAAAGGGATGGAGGAAGAGAAAATAGCTGAAAGTTCAAAAGTTTACGCGTTTTAAAATAGATAGAGTTAATTAAAAGTTGATCAATAGTGTCTTTTTATTTTATATTTATAACTAGATAAGATGGCAGAAGAAATTGGTACAGAGCAGCCACAGGACCAGGAAAATCAACAGCAACAACAGAATGAAGAAGGACAACAACCTGTTGAAGTAGTTGATGATGAATCTTCAGAACTTTTAAATGGGTTATCATTGCCAATCAGTCGTATTAAAAAAATAATTAAATTGGATCCTGAACATGTTTCATCCACAGAAGGAGCTAATTATTTATTAGGATTATCAGCCGAATTATTCATAATGAGTCTAGTTGAAAAAGCAAGTCTAGTTACAAAGTCAAACAAAAGAAAGAAAATTAGTTATGATGATTTTTATAAAATTGTTAATACTGATGACAGTTTTTTATTTTTAAAAGATTTAGTTCCAAAGACAAAGAAATTAAGTGAATTGGTGGAGAGTGGGGTTGCTAGATTAAGTGATAAAGATATGGCTAGATTTAATCTAACGATGAAGAAGAAAGAAGAAGAGGGGGAAACTGAAGAAGGAGAAATTGGTAATAGTAAAGAACAACAAAATGGTGATGACACTTTAGAAAATAATAATAATAATAATAATACTAGTATTGCTATTGATAATGATGATACTATGGAGGAATATGAAGATGTAGAGAAATCTAAAGATAAAGTTGTCGGTGGTAGAGCAGGAGGAGAAAATTTTAAAGATTCATTAAAGGTTAAAAAGGTAGGAGCTAAAAGAGGTAGAAAGAAGAAAGTTGCAACCTTTAACCAAGAACCAGTCGATTTAGAAAAAGGACAGAAGACACTAAATTTCCTTAATGGTAATGATAGCAGTAATAGTAAACCAATTAAAACGGAGCCAAGAAAGATCAAAGTTAATGAATTAGTTGAAGTTGAAACAGAAGAAGACAATGATACACCAATGCCAGAAGCACCAGCTCCTGTTTAATTTTATTTATGTTTTGCTTTTTTTTTTTACAAAATTTTTAAGCTTTTTGTTTTTTTAATAATTGTTTTTAGATGTTTTCATTATTAGTATTAATAAAATTTATATGTACAAGTAAGTGCCAAAAAAGAAGAAAAAAAAGCTTTGAAAATATAAAGAATACTATCCTGTTCCCCACCCCAACTAGTCTGATTTTGGAGTTTCTATAATTTCATTAGTTTCCTTTGTAGAAGGAGCAAAATATTCATAATATTCATCAGTAACTTTAAATTCCACCTTACCAGTTTCAATAAATTCTTTAACTTGAGCCCAAACGTATAAACCATCAGCAGCACCATTATAACCTTTTAAAGAAGTTGTTGGAATTGGAGTATCAGCAGCAACTAAAGGTTTTAAAATACATTCATCTATATTAGCAGGCGTAACAAAAGTACGAACTTTTTTATAGTTAATGGTATATTTACCCCATTTATTAAAAGAACCAATACCTGAAGAACGTGTACCTTTATAGAAATTCTTATTACCTTGTTTTGTAGTCATTGGAAGTCTACTATTACCAGATTTGGAAAGACCGTAGAATAAAGTTCCATCTCTTTGTTTAATCCATGGTTTTCTAAGAAGGGTAGTTTCCGTCTGCTTGAAAAATTGAATAGAAGTAACTTTCATTATGATTCAATTATATTTGTATTTGTATTTGTATTTATAATTTATATTTAATGATTAAATCAATTATTACGTTTAAAACAATTGAAAAAAGTTATATAAATTAAAATGGAAAGAACGTCGATCGACGCCCAAAAAAAATGGAAAACCCGGTCAGCCAATCAGCCGGTCAGCCGCACACGCTCCGCACCGCCGCAGCAAGCCGCGCCGCCTCACTGCGGTTGTCGCCTTCGTACGCAAACACCGCCACACACGCCACGCTGGCTACTCCCTGCGCCACTATCCGCTCTCCTAGCACCGCCACGTCACCAACATGCTCAGCCACATCAACAGCTTCTTGTGCTGCGCCACGAATATCACCAATACTCAGCCACTTGAGGCGCATGTCCAACAGAGGTGTGGCGCACCACACTCTAATTAATTTATCATGTTCTTCCATAAATCCTCTATCTAAAGAATTTAAAATGATTAATTTATTAAAATCACAAGTTTTAATGAATGGTACAATTAATTCTTTTAAAAATAAATCTAAATAACCTGGTAAAACTGGAGCACGTTGTTGAATCAATGTTATTTTTAATTCTTCACAATAATAAACTTGTAAACCTGTTGTAATACCAATAGCATTTTGATTTATTATTTTATTATTGTTTTCAATTGGTGAAGCAAATGGATAAAGATATGTATCATTTAATCTACCAACTAGTTCAACTTTAGGTAATTCTGAATTTAAAATGTCAATTGATAACTGTGGAACATTACCAATAGAAACTGTTGGTAATATTAAAGTTGATCCTGTTAATTTAGTTAATACATCAACTGGATTAAGTGAATTTACTGAATGAAATGTTTGAGTTTCTTTTTCCATTATTTAATTAAAATTAAAATTAAAATTGAATTGAATTATATTAAATTCAAGAACTCCATCATTGAAGGCAAAAAACTTGAAAAAAAAAAAAAAAAAAAAAAGTCGCTTAATTCAATTTAAAATATTCTTAATCTTGATTAATCACGTAAACAACAATAAATTTGATTAAACACAAAAAAAGAAGAACAATACTAGTAACAATGGATTATTATTCACAAGATGTGGTACCAGAATCAACAGAGACTGAAGTTTATGAAAGTGAAATAATATCGACTAAAGATTCAAAACCAACTATAATAAATAAAATTTCAAATTTAAGTAATATAATAAATGAGGATGAAAAAAATGTTAATATATTAGAATTAAATGATCAGTCTTTTATAAATTCAAGATCATTATTTGAATCTACTTTTATTGAATTAAAAGAAAAATTATTAATTGATAAATATAATAATAATTTAATTAATGAAAGTAAAAAGGAAAAATTATTTAGAATTAAAAATGAATTATTAAATTTAAAGAATCAAATGATGAATGAAGAAAATGAAGATGATAATGATAATCGAGAATTAAAGGATTTGTCTAATTTATTAAATGATTTAAATTTGAAAGATGAATTAAATATTGAAAAATGGAAGTATCATTTAAATAACACCGAATTAACCAATAATAAAATTTCAACTTCAACAATGCAAGAAGAATCTTCATCTCATAATATCAATAATACATTTTCTGATTTAAAAATATTAGAATTCGATACAAGATTAAATAAATTAGAATCTCAAATTGGTACAAATATAAATAATTCAACAAATTTATTATCAATTGATTCAACGATTGAAGATATTTATAGAAGATTAAATCTATTAATGAATCCTTCTTATTCAATTGAAGAAATTAAGATTCAATTAGATGAATTAATTAAAAATTCCTCAATGTATTTAAGGTCACTTAACAGAATAAAACAATTCGATAATACAAATACAACAATTGGTAATAATAATAATGAAATTAATAATTTAAATACAATTGATGTAATAACAGATCATAAAATTAATTTTATTTATGAAAAATTAAAAAATAATTTTAAAAATTATTCAGATTATTTACCATTAATTTTATCAAGATTGAAATTAATTAATTCTATTGTATTAAAACATTTTGAAATTTTAAATGATTTAAAAAATTTAAATTTAAATTTATCAAAATTGGATCAAAGATTAAATAATTGGAGTAAAAAATTAGATAAATTTGAAGTTAATTTAAAAGATTCAAATAATTCATTTGAATTATTTAAAAAAAATATTGAAAATAGACTTGAATTATTAGAAGCCAGAAAATAGGAAACCTTAATAATAATAATAATATTAATATTAATAATCAATCATATATAATAATGTAATTATTAAAAAATATCACTAAAAAAAAAGTTAACTATGCTGAGCTCCGATATTAGCGCCGGTTCAAATATTGTTTTTAACAAAAAAAAAAAAAATTCAAAAAAAAAAAATATTTTTTTACGACTTTGAAAAAAAAAAAAAAAAATCGACTTATCCCTCTCCCTTTACCTGAACGATAGTAACCCGAACTTTTTCTTTTTTTTTAGTTTTACTAGTTGCAAGTATAAAAACAAATATTTATTAAATATGCCATCTGAAGAAGTTCCTGTTGAAGTTGAATCAACTTATTCATTAGAACAATTAAGAGACTCACTTTGTAATAAAAGTGGAGATGTTAAATTAGCAAATAGATTTAGAGCATTATTTTATCTCAAATCAATTGGATCTGAATTTAAAGAAGATCCTAAGAAAGCACAAATTGCAATTAATTATATTGAAGAATGTTTTGATGATGATTCGGAATTATTAAAACATGAAGTTGCATATGTTTTAGGTCAAACAAAAAATTTACAAGCAATTCCAGTTTTGAAAAAAGTTTTAGATGATTTGAATCAACAAGTTATGGTTAGACATGAAGCAGCCGAAGCTTTAGGTGCTATTGGAGATCCAACTTCTTTAACGATTTTAAAAAAATATTATGAAGATCCAAATGAATCAATTCCAATTAAAGAAACTTGTGAATTAGCAATTGAAAGAATTAATTGGGAAAATTCAAAACTATCTAAAACAGAAGTTTTAGAACCTTCATTATATGAATCTATTGATCCAGCTCCACCTTTACCAACCAGTTCAACAGATAAAGTTGAGAAATTCAAAAATATATTAAATGATACCAGTAAATCATTATTTGAAAGATATAGAGCAATGTTTAGACTTCGTGATATTGGAACAGATGAAGCAGTTTTAGCTTTAGCATCTGGTTTTGATGATGAGTCAGCTTTATTAAAACATGAAGTTGCATATATATTTGGACAAATGTGTAGTCCTGCAAGTGTTCCATCATTAATTAAAATTTTAGGTAAAACCGATGAAGAACCAATGGTTAGACATGAAGCAGCTGAAGCTTTAGGTTCTATTGCAACGGATGAAGTTTTACCAATTTTAAAAGGTTATTTGAATGATAAAGATGTAGTTGTTAAAGAAAGTGCAATTGTTGCTTTAGATATGTATGAATATGAAAATAGTAATGAACTTGATTATGCTGGAAAAATTTAAAAAAAAAAAAAGAATTTTTTAAAAGAAAAAATAAATAAATAAATAAGTAAAATAAAATGGTTGGTTTAATTTATTTTTTATTGTTGTTGTTGTTGTTCTTTTTTTTTTTTTTGATTTTTTTGATTTTCTACTTTGTCATTCTATTTGAATTTTGTTACCTTTACGTTTAAATATCCATTTAACTATTTATTAATTTTTAAATATTTAATATAATATTTCTTTTCTTTAATTAAATACAACATTATAAAAAAAAAAAAAAAAAGAAGCGGAAGCCAAAAAGGCAAAAAGTAAATTAATCAATTATTAGTTCTAAATCTATAACCACAATTAACACAAGTATAAAAGACAGTGGCACCTTCATCAGCAGATCTAAGTTGTAAAGTATGATATTGCATTTCATCATGATTACATTTTGGACATTTTTCTTTAATAGTTGCACCTTGATCAATTTCCATATTTTTTAATGAAGTTTTAACAGAAGATTTTTTTAATTTTAATGATGATGGGAATGCATCTGATGAAGTATGTGTAACAACTTTTAAGTTTGAAAAATTTGTTGATTCATATGATTTTAAACAAACTTGACATGATGTTTTATTTCCTGTTTGTGAATCAAGTAAATTACCACAACCTGTGCAAAATATAAGTGATCCTACTATCGACATTGTATTTTCTTTTGTTATATATGGAAAATTTGGGTTAATCAATTAAATGAATTGATGATGTTAAAAGATGTAATGATGTTTACTTGATTATAATTAATTAAATAATTATATAAATAAATAAATAAATAAAATAAAAATAAAAATTCCAAAAAAAAAAAAACAAAAAAAAAAAAATGTAAAATATTTTGCGCACCGCCACAAACAAAAAATTGATTTCATTTGATCAACAAGAATTAACTTTTGTATATATAGGAGCAGAAGTAGGAATATATGGTGGAGGATCAGTATTTAAATAACTATAATTATTGATAGTAGTAACCCGATATAATGGGGCACATGAATAAATATTATCATCATGAAGAAGACTATTACGAATAATAGATTGTTGAGTTAAACCATTTGAACAAACATTAATTAATTTTTCAAATTTAAAATGATATTTTTTATTATTTAAACTTTGATTATTATTAATAACTATTTCAATTAATAATTTATTTTGATTTTTAAAATAATCACCCAAATTAATATTATTCATAATGGGTTCATTAAACTTAATATTATTAAGTTTATTCATTGCATTAGTTATTAAATTGTTTAAATTAAAATCAATTTGATATTTATTAGTAATTGAATTATATGGGAATTCAAATATATCAAATAAATATTTAAATTGAGAAGTTGTAGAAAATAATGGAGTTTGAAATTCAGTTGATAATTTATTATCATTACATTTTAAATAAATTGATTGTTTTAATGAAATTTTGATTTTTTCAATTTCAAAACAACCTAACTTTGTACCTTTAAAGTTAATATTTTCACCATTATTATTATTATTATTATTATCTTTATCAAATAAACCATCACAACTTATTGAAATTGGTAATTTTGATAAATAATTACCAATTTTATTAACATCGAAATTAATAAAATTATTAAAATTAATTGAAATATTTAATTTTAAATCTTTTGTAACTTTATTTAAATTTGATTTTTTATAATTCTCATCAAATAAACTTCTAACTAATCTTGTCTTTCTATGAGTGTTTTGAATTTTATTTTCAATTAAATTATTTGTATCTCTATCGAAAACCAATTGTTGAATTTTATCTTTGAAAACATGAGAAATAGAAGAAACTGGAAAAGAAACATTATTTAAAATTTGACCACCTTGATATTTAATATTTTTAATAGCAGTAATTGATTCATTTGAATTAAAATGTGCAATCAATAAATATCTAACCGAGACTGCGCCACTTTCCAGACCACGTCCGGCGTGTGCAGCGCCACACGAGCCGGAACTTGGCAAAATAGATCCGTCCGGGTTTTTTAGAGCGATTTCGAACGGAACTGAGATCAAAGATTTTGGTGAGGGAGAAGAAAAAGAAGAAGAAGAAGAAGGAGAAGGAGAAGAAAAGTAATCCGAGTTGTTTATTCGCACGGATAGTTTTGATTTGAAGAAAGTATGTTCTTTGCAATGGTCAACAACAGGGTTAGAAGAGTCATCTGAGTGCATCCTTTGGACATAGTTAACAGAACATTTACCCACCAGGCTGAAGTGGACCTTACAGTTATCATCAGCCGTGTGGAATTGTTGTTGTTGTTGTTGTTGTAGTAGCAGCTTTCTGGAAAAGGTGAAGGATCCTATAATAGTGTTGCTGATAGAGTTATAGATATGATTTTTGGTTGGGTACTGTAACCCAATCTTGGCTTCTATTGTTTCGGACATGATAGATTGATGGATGGATTGATGAATAATGATTATAATTACAGTTTAGTTTATGAAACTGGGGGGAAGGGATTCACCCAGAGATATATAGAGCAAGCAGTTTTCCCTTTCGATAACTTGTACAACATCAGAAGACCAACCAAAAGAATTGCCGGGCGCACGGCTGTAGCTCCGGCCGGTAGTTCGCGCGGATCGAGCGAATTCTTTCTTAGAAGGGGCGCGGGCAGAACGGCAGGAGGGCACGGGGTGCGGGCACGGGGGTGCGGACACGAGAATCAAGATAAGGGTGTAAAAGTGGCGCAGAGGAAGGGTAACAGCGGCTGCGCCACACGGCTGACCGATGGAGGGACGTAAGCGGGGTAAGTGGGTGGGATGCAGCAATAAAATAAGTGGGATGTTAAAAATATGAATTAATAACACACCACCACCACCGCCATCATCAGTAGAAGAAGAAGAAAACGAAGAAGCAATTTTAAGCCTTCAAATATTAAATTAACTTGAATTATGTAATCTTTTTCTTGTGTCACGTGAAACAGTATTTAGATAAGGATAAGACATGGTACTTTTTTTAAAAATGAAGTTAGAGTTTGTGGTTAACGATTTTAACTATGGAACTTATAGATAGCAGAAAGAGAGTTTTTGTCGTGGATAGATTGGTATATGATCGTATAGCACAGTATGTTATTATTCTAAATAAGCCCATTAAATCAGTCGATGAACTTATATTTATTCAACCAGCCAGCCAATACCCTTCTCTCAAGTCCACTGAAAAGTTTCATCTTCCTTGGCCCCACCATTTTAATTACTTACTGCTCGTAAACTCATCTCGTAAAACTTCCCCAGATTTGTTTACGGCAGTTTACACTCATCGGCTGACCATTAAATGTATGAACATAACTTATTTTCCCAGCTAATTAATTACTTTTCTATAATGATATAAAAAGCTTCATAATTTCCAAACTTTTTTGACTGTTGGAGGGGGGGGGGGGATTTTCTTTTGTTTTTTTAAAAAAACAAAAGACAAAAATGACAAATAATTCATTTAACGTTGAAGAAAAATTATCGAAATTAACTCTTAAAGAAAAAGTTAAATTATTAACATTAAGAGATTTTTGGCATACTAATCCAATTGATAGATTAGATATTCCTGCAATTAGATTATCTGATGGACCAAATGGTGTTAGAGGTACAAAATTCTTTAGAGGAGTTCCATCAGCTTGCTTTTCATGTGGTACTGGATTAGGTTCTACTTGGAATACTGATTTATTAGAAGAAGCTGGTCATTTAATGTCAGTTGAAGCTAAACATAAAGGTGCTCATGCAATTTTAGGTCCAACTTGTAATATTCAAAGAGGTCCATTAGGTGGTCGTGGGTTTGAATCTTTTTCTGAAGATTCTACTTTATCTGGTTTATCTGCAAGTGCAATTGTTAATGGAATTCAATCTGGTGGTGTTGTTGCTACTATTAAACATTTTGTTTGTAATGATTTAGAAGCTGAAAGAAATTCCATTAATGCAATTTTATCAGAAAGAGCTTTAAGAGAAATTTATTTATTACCTTTTCAATTAGCTACAAAATATTCAAATCCAAAATCTTTTATGACTTCTTATAATAAAGTTAATGGTGAACATGCTTCTCAAAGTAAATATCTATTAGATGATATTTTAAGAAAAGAATGGAATTGGGATGGTTTAATTATGTCTGATTGGTTTGGTTGTTATGCAATTGAAGAATCAATTAATGCTGGTTTAGATTTAGAATGTCCTGGTCCTGCTTTAATTAGAAAAGAAGATTCTATTATGCATAAAGTTCTTGCAAGAGAAATACCAGAATCTATTATTGATGAACGTGTTAAAAATATTTTAAATTTTATTGAATTTTCTATTGAATCTGGTATTCCAATTGATGCCCCTGAAGATACTTTAAATAATACTCCTGAAACTTCAAAATTTTTAAGAAAATTAGCTAGTGAAGCTATTGTTTTATTAAAAAATGAGAATCAACTTTTACCATTGAAAACTAATGATAATATTGCAATTATTGGTCCTGGTGCTAAAGCTTCAAGATCTTTTGGTGGTGGTTCAGCTTCATTAACTCCTTATTATCAAACTAACGTTTATGATTCAATTTCAAAAAAATTAAATATTAAACCAAAATATTCATTAGGTTCTAATGTTGAAAAAAATTTCTTTAATTTTGGTAATTATGTTACAAATCCAAAAGGTAAAGGTTTTTTAATTGGAGTTTATGATAAACCATTTGATTCTCCAGATAGAAATTTAATTGAAGAA
>JAJLSH010000086.1:0-24885 GCA_030567475.1 Ambrosiozyma angophorae | reverse complement strand
TCTTCTTCTTCTTCTTCTTCTTCTTCTTCTTCTTCTTCTTCTTCTTCTTCTTCTAAATTTGAAGCAAAAGAAATTACTCTGGTTGTAATACTTTCTTTGGAACTAAACGATATTTCTAAATTTAATAAACTACCAAAACCTGATTCAACAAAGTTTAATTCAGTTAAAACACCAAGATCATTAATTCTTAAATCAATTAAATTTGAATTAATTATTTGATTTTTCCAAAATTTTCTAAACAATTTAGGATCATCAACTGAATTAGTATTATCATATGATTTTTCAAAGTTAATTTTTAAAAATTTTAATGAATTTGGAATTCTATTTAATAATTTAAATGATTGAATATTAAGCTCTAAATATTCCAAATTTGATGGTAATTTTTCAAAATCAAAAGTTGACTTTAATAAACGTCGATCAATTTTTAAAATTTGCAATTTATCAAGTTTACTAAAATTTAATCTATTTAATTCAGTTTCTTTAGTTAAATCTCTAAAATTTAAACTTAATTGATTTAAATTCATTGTTAGAGAATCAATAAAATTTTGAATTGATTCTATGCCTGTACCAGTGAATTTTATATCTAACGCAACTGGATTCATTAATTGATTTGAATTGACTATTGGAGGAAGTTTGCAGATACCTGAATTTATATCAAATTTAAAATAACGAAGATTTAGAGGTAGTTGCATGGTTTCCATTAAAAAATTACATTCACCAGTAATTAAAACTTCAACAGAATCAGGAATACTGTTCCAAAGATCGTCTCTTAATTCAAAAAACATTAATTCCAATCTTTTCAAATTGGGAATTGAGCCTATAGTGAAATTTACATTAGAGGGTATTCCAAACAAATATAATTTTTTGATAGATTGGTTATTAAATTTAATATCAATTGGGGACTTTAATGAACAAAGTAACTCGAAATCAATGAGATTTTCAAATTTATCAATCCAACTGTAATTATCAAAATCATGTTTCGATTCAAATGAATATATCAATTTAGAAACCTTTGAGTGTAAATATTCTGGGATTACTGTATTATAGGCATTTATTATAAGATTAATTTCAACATCATAATAACAAAGTGAAGCAGTAAAATCAAGTAATTCACGAACCGGAAAGTCCTCATTGTTAATAACGGTTAAAGTTAATTTCTTTATAGTATTATCTTTACTTGAAGTCATACACCATTTCTGCATTAGTTTGTACTGAATTGGATCACTAACTGCATTAGGTGTAGTTGATAATTCATTTAATTCAGTCATTCGACTCATAAAAGATTCCGTTAAACAGCAGTTACCAACGAGTTCAACGTTAGTAGCACAACTCATACAACCATCCAATTCTAGAACACTAGTTTTGATTTCTTTAAAGCACCTGCTTAAAAAATTCTGTAAAATTGGTCGTTGTAATCTATCTCTATCCTGAACGAATTTGGATTCAGGGACATTGATTCTCTTAGCTTTAAGTTCATGTTCCAGCATGAACGACATCAACTTTGTCACTAGAGGAGATTCACCATCAAGCCATGGTGATGCATGATCAAATGCTAGAGTTGATACTAGTAAATGTGAATTTGGAAACTGGACTTGGAGTCGTTGTGCCCAGTCCAAGGTAAACACACAGTTAGATAGACCAGTAGCAATGACTGTATCTAATCCCTTGTAGCAACCAATTAGATGGATCACTTGAGCTATAGATAGGTTGCTAAATACGATTGTGATCCAGATACTAAGCTGGAGCTCTTGAGACAACTGTTGTAGTACAGACAAACCTCTTTGGTTAAGGTCGTGGGGGGACCCTGGTATAAGCATTTTGCGTTGTTTGTCAGGAAGAGTGACTCTGGAATTCAAGTGTTTAATTTTTGGGCTTGATACATGGTGATTTGAAAGTTCAGCTTTAGAAGGAGAGATGGAGAGTTTTACCATAAGAGGGTTTGGAGAAAGGGTGTAGTCATAAAGCTGTTTGTTGATAAAAAATTGAAGTTTGCTATTTACTATTGTTTTAACTACTTACCTTACTGGAGCTATTTATACCACTCCAGATGGCTACTGCTACTTCTCTTGCTACCACTACAATTGCTACTGATCCTGATGCTAGTATCTCTTCCTCCTCATGTCAGGCTTTTTCCCTATCAAGAACAAAGTCCTTCAGAGGATCTGTTCGAAGGCTGTTCCACGTAAAAGAGCCTGAACAAGATAAGATAAAATTAGACGAACCAACTTTACATAGAGATAAGATCCAAAAAAATGACACTATGGCTAGAGATCCGATGCCAAATTTAAGTCCCAGTTTATTTCTGGAATCCAAAAACTATGACTATGTCACTTTGAACCCACTTGCTGCATCTAAGGCCAACGTTAACTTGATTCCTGCTACCATAAATCTTCAGAAGATATACAAACTTGCAGGAATAATTAGTACCCAACAAGAAGTAATATCAATGGACAGAAATAATCTTAAAAGAAAGAAAAAACTACTTAAACGAATATCACGGACAACAACAACAAATGATTCAACACTACAACAACAGTATGATATGTTAATTAATCAACAACCTCGTATTGTGACCAATTATAGTACTTTATGGAACGTTTGGTTTGTTAATAATAATGTTGGTTCTTGTATCATCTATAAAGTATGGTCTGTAGATCAATATAAACATCTGATAAAGAATAGTTTTGAATATTTAGATAAACCAACTTTGGATCAATTAAGTTCAACATCATTGATATTAAAATATGGTTTAAATGGAAATGATATTAGAAAAGATAATTTGATTAGAAATGGATTTATCTTATCTTTTAAAGTTGACTTTAATAATAAATTAATAATTTGGAAGAAAATTTTAAAAATTTTATTTGAAGATAAATTAATGAATACTAAATTAGGTCAATTTATTTTAGGATTATCTTGGAATTTACAATTTGATAATTTTATTTTTGATTTATATTTTGGGTTTTCAAATCCTGAAATTTCAGATATTAAATTATTATTATGTGAATTAAATATTTTAATGCCTGATGATCAAAGACCTTTTTTTTCGAATTGTATTTGCTTTACTAAAAATAATAATAAGAAATTTAATGTTTCTATTAAATCATAATAATCTTTTCTTTCTATATATATATATATATATATATAAATACACAAATTTATTGTCATACATCGTAGTTTAATCAAATTATGCTCATAAAAGAATAGTAGAAAAGGATATCATTATATTATATTATATTATATGATAACTCTACACATCATTCAGAGCACAAGAAAGAACGCCTTTTGTATGTCCATTATACTGTCTAATGGCATCTCTTGTACTTAAATCCCAAAGACGAACGTAATGATCTGAACAAGCAGTGACAAGATATGCACTATCTGCACTAAAAGCACAATCCCAAACCCATCTTTGATGACCATCTAATAAAGTTTCAGCCTTAAAATTTTCTTGAGTACCCCAAACTTTAGCAGTTTGATCAGCGGAACATGTTGCTAAATGTCTACAATCTGAAGATAATAAAGTTTTTGTAATATATTTTGAATGTGCTTTGAATTTTCTTGAAGGTACTAGTACAGTTTGATCTTTATTATTTGCCATATCCCAAACATATACATTACCAGCATTATTACCCGCAACCAACATTGAACCATCAGAAGCACATGCTATTGATTGGATCGGGATATCATTTTCTGGTACAAGTTGATGAGTACATTTATTTTGTGATAAATCCCATATAGTTACATTTCCACCATGATCACAACTTATCAATTCTCCTTGGTTTGGATGTATCACCACTTGGTGAACTGGATTTTTATGTTTGTAAGTTCTTTGTACAGAAGATGATCTAACATCCCAAACTTTCACTGTACCATCTTCCGAAGAAGAACACATCCATTTATTATCTATATGAAAAGCAATTGAAGTGACATTAGAAGTATGACCTTCAAATGTAGTAACTGGGTTTGAATTCGCAGTTTTAATATCATATAATTTAATTGATGAATAACCAGCTGAAGCTAAATATTTTTTATCTGAAGTTATTTCTAATCTATTGATTTGACCATCATTATGTTGTATGGTTCTTGAACAAACTCCTGTAAGTGCTTCCCAAAACCTTATCGTTTGATCATATCCTCCAGATGCAAGTATAACAGACATTGTTCTATTAATGTTATCTTTATTGTTTAAAAGAAAAAAAGAATTCCAAATATAATCCACAATTATTCTCTCCACAAGTCAAGGTTAAATTGAACTAATGTCAATATTCATATTAATATTATGACTGTGTGTGTGTGTGTGGGTGATATTAAATTTGGTGGTTGTGACATTTGATCAAATCCTGTATCGACGCGCGTCGATCGACTACAAATATCCGGAAACGGAAACTGAACCGGAAACGACATACCGGAAGCATTAACTCCGAGATCGCGACTTTTTTTTATTTTTTTTTATTTTTTTTTTATAGATCTTTAAGATTACAGTGACTTAAGAAGTAAAAGATGCAAAAAAAGATGGCCTGTTCAAAAATAATATTTAAGGGAAGAGAGGGAGAGGAAGAAAGTAAAATATTCCTATAATCACATGTTTTTTTTCTTTGTTATATATCTATTACCTTTTTCTTAATATTCTAGCTTTTAGCTTTTGGCTTCAAGTTATAAACTACCATTTAACTATTAAGTAATTATTTATACATTACCTGAGGTTCAATGTTAACGGTGTTTACAAACTCTTCAAGGAGTATACTATTATCAAGGGCGGTATGTTTATATGGAATTTCTTCTACCTTAAGATTATCTACTCAATTATTTAAAATTCATCAAAGAAAATTTTCAAATTGTCAAATATTGTTTAATAATAATAATAATAATAATAATAATAATAATAAATTATTGAAAGAAGAATTAACAAAACAATTAATTTTAAAATCAAAAAATTCATTAATTAATTTATTAAAAAAAAATGAAATAGATTTAATTGATTTTAATAAGATTGAAGGATTAAATGAATTGAATTATAAACAATATTCATTATTTTTAATTGAATTAAAAAACTCAAAAGATGAATTATTAATTGATAATTGGTATAAAATCTTATTATCCTTACCAACTTTAAATGTTCAACATACAAAGAAAATTGAAAGTATTCCAATGTATAAATCAATGATGCAAGAATTCAATCCTCAGTCTACATATGATTTTGAATCTTCAAATGAATTAAATAAAGAATTATATAAATCTTTAAAACCTATAATTTTCAATGTAAATAATGAAAATACTTTGACTAATAATTATTTTCAAAAGAAATTAACTTCTTTATTAAATAGATTATCATTAACATTTAAAAATTTATCATTTTATGATAAATTATATATTAGTACAATTACCTTAAATCCTGAATATAAATTAATTGAATCAATTATTAAAAAACCTGTTCCAACAATTTCACCACTGTCAAAACCAAAAGTTCAATCTTCAAAACCATTAAGTCAATTTGAAAGTATTAATGAATTTGAACATGATAGAAGTGATATTGAAAATGATAATGAAAAGATACAAGTTGAAAAAGAAGAATTTGATGAAGATGATAATGATGAATCAATTAGTAGTACATTAATTGAATCAAAAACTTTGATGACTGCTACAATTGGTACTTCAACTCCATCAAATATAACAAAAATGAAATTAATGAATAAAGTTGATTGTTCACAATTAACATATGATTATATAATTAAAGATATTAAAATTTTATTGGAACAATTTGATCATCATTTAATTACTACTATCGAATATAATAAAATTAATAAAAGTATAACTGAACCTGATTTTAGTTTTATTTTAAAATATAATAATAAATTACTTTTACCAATTATAATTGAACCATATTCAATTATAGAATTATTTAATGATAATCATAATTTAAGTAAATTACAAACAATTTTAAAAAAATTATTTGTTATTTGTTTAAATAATTCAAAAGATAAAATTATCTTAACTGATGGATTAGATATGATATTAATTAAATTCGATATCAATGAAATGTTTAATGAAAAAGATGAATTAGATTTAAAAACAATGGTATTTCCAATTAATGATGAAATTGAATATGGTGAAGCATATTTAATTAATTATGAATTTAAAATGTTTGAAAAATCAAATGGTAAAATTAAATCAATTATAAGTTCTTTAATTTATGATGAATATAAAAAAATTATTAATGATAAATTAATTGATGAATTAAAATTTAAAAAATTAAATAATAAATTAAAAAAAAATAAATCAATTTTAAAATTTGAAAAATTTAATTATGATAAATTACATAAAGATTCAATTTTGAAAAAACATAAACAATATAATGAATTAAATGGTGGTGATAATAATAATAATAATGATGATGATGTTGTTGTTGATGCTACAGCTACAATTTCTATTAATAATAGTAATAATAATAATAGTAATACAATTGATAAAAATTCAAATTTAAAAATTGGTAAATATGGTTTAGGTATAGATTATTCAACATTAAATTTAGATAAGAATGGTATAGGTACATCAATGAGTGGATATTCAGATGGTGATTTAGGTGTTGATAATGATAATTGTAATGAAAATATTACATTAACATCAAATATAATTAATTCTGGAAATCCAAAAATTAAATCATCAAATAGTAGTAATAGTAATAATACCCTAAATAATACAACTATTACTAAACTTGCAAATATTGATGATGTTACAAGTAATAATAATATTGCAGGTAATTCTGGTATACCAGGTTTATTTAACATTCATAATGCAACACCACCAAAGGAAATAAGTGATTCAACAACAAGTACACCAACCATTAAAAATGAAATTAATAATTTAAATATTGTTAATAAAGAGGTTATAACAAAAAATAATGAAACTTCAATTAAACAACCAACTGGTTATGGAGCTAATTTTACAACATCATTTATTCATAAAGATATTTATAATTTAAATTATGAATTAATTCAAAATGGTTCAAAGAATAGATTAACAACAACAATATCAATGTCAACATCAGAATATATAAGAGTTTTTAATATAACTGATTTTGAAACATTAAAAAAATTATCAACAATGCAAAATGTTATTATTAAAATATTAAATTTTAATGAATTATTTGGATATTATAAAGAAAATTATTTAAATAATGAAGATAGAAAAATTAAAGTTTCTTTTAATGATTTTTATAAATATTCATTAAAATGTCATGAATATGAAATTAAAACTTATAAAATTATAACCGAATATAATAAGAATATATTATCAATTTATAATAATGGTGAAGAATTAAAATATGATGAAATTGATTATCCAAAAGAACTTATAACGATTCCAAAAGTTAAAGATGATTTTAAAAATGATGAATCATCATTATTATCATCCTTAACACCAACAGAAATTAATAAAAAATTAATTCATGCACCAAAATATATATCACATGGATGGTGTTGTTTAAATTCAAAAAATTCACATTTTGATGGATATTATTTAACAATTGAAAAATTAGAATTTCATGAATCGAAACCAAAAAATAAAATTGAATTTAGTACTGGTATAAATGATTTATTTTTATTAATTGATGAATTGAATATAAATCATTGTGATTTAGAGTTAAGAAATTTATGTTATAATGGTAAAAATATTTTCTTTTATGATTTTAATAGAATTAAATATGGTGTTTTAAATTCAGAAATTATATTAAAAGAATATTGGGATAAATTTATTGAAAATAATAAAGAATAAATTAATTTTTTTTTCCCTTTTCATTTTTTGATTGTATAAAAATGTTTATGTTTATGTTTAATTTTTATTATTTTTATATTTAAATAAAATTACGAGTCTATGAGGTTTTAAAAAAAAAAAAAAAAGAAAATTATCCATAACTTTTATGCAAAAAGTGGTTTATTATATATGTATATGTATATGTATATATATATAAAGTATTCAATATAAAGTGGAGAAAAAAAAAAGAAAGAAAGAAAGAAAGAAAGAAAGAAAGAAAGACTTATATTACATTGATTTAAAAGAATTCTCTTTTTTTTTTTTTTAAGTACATTTCATTACACTTTTTCTTAAATGTGTATGTTATATGTTCTCTCGCTCTCTCTCTATCTTTAATATTATACATAATACCTTTGATACCTTCATATGATATATACATATATATATATATATATATATGAAAAAAAGAAAAGAGAATTATAAAAGTATCAAAAGGTATTTTTATATAACATTCAAAAATGCTATACCAAATATTTTATTAAAAATTAAATGTGGTTGGTTAAATTGGGAAGGAATGAGGGGGATGGGGGGATGGGGATGATACGGTAGTTAGAGAATCATTTAAAAATTCTTTTCAATAACTTCCTTTTGAGTTTGATTTAAACTTATAGGATAATCAACTTTATAATTAACAATTAAATCACCAAATTTTCCAGGAGTTTTTGAAATTGGCATACCTAAACCAGGGTAAGTATTAATTGAAGAAGGTTGAGTTGGAGAAGATTTAATTAATGGGATTTTTTTACCACTTAAAAGTTGAATTTCTTTTGAAAAACCTAATAAAGATTCTTTAAAAGTTAATTTAACGGTTGTTTTTAAATCATTACCATCTCTTTTAAAAATTGGATGAGGTTTTTCAGTTAAAGTAAATCTTAAAGTTTGTCTTACACCATTTTTTAAATCACCTTCATTTGGATAAGTTAATTTTGTACCAGCTTTCCAACCAGGTTTTAAATTAATTTTTAATATGTTATGTTCTAATTTACCATTTGCACCTTTTCTATTTAATTTCATGTTTTTGATACCACCTTTATATAATTCATCTAAAGAACAAGGTATATTTAAATCAACAACTTCAGGTTCTCTTGATTGTCTTTGAGATTGAGTACCAAATCCATTTGGCATACCACCAAATCCACCAGGCATACCAGTTGAAGAACCCCCTCCACCAAAAGATCTTGTTGTATTATCATCCATACCACCAAATCCATCAAAATTTGCAAAATGATTAAAAATATTAAAAGCATCAGCTGAAGAAAATGGATTACCTTGTTGACCACCGCCACTTGATGAAAATGAAAAAGTTGGACCACCAGCACCTCCAAATGGATTACCCCCACCTGGACCACCAGGACCACCAGCAGGGGCATTACCTCTTGCAGCTTCTAAACCATATTGATCATAAACTTCTCTTTTATCTGCATCACTTAAAATTTCAAAAGCTTCCGAAACTTGTTTAAATTTTTCTTCATCACCAGTCGGTTTATCAGGATGATATTTTAAAGCCATTTTTCTATAAGCTTTTTTTATTTCAGAATCAGAAGCATTTGAAGTGACACCTAAAAGGTCATATAATTTATTATCTTGAACCATTGTCTATATTATATTATGTATTATATTTTATATTTTAAATTTTAAATTTTAAATTTTATATTCTATTATATGATATATTTCTTTATATATATATATATATCAATTTATAATTGAATTTTTAAAGAAAAAGGAGTTAAAAGATGTTAATGAAAGTTTAAATACAATTATTGTCATTTAAAAAAGTCAGTTGATCATAAATATAAATTGATAAATAATTCTGGAAGATTCTGGAAGAGCTCAGAGCGACTGCGCCACGGGGGAGGCTAAGTAAAAAATACTGCGCCACTATAAAAGGTCGCGTGACGCATAAAACCTGCGCCACGCCATTTTCTTGCTGCGCCGCAAATATTCCTGATCCCAGATACCGGATCCGAAAACACGCTATTTTCAGCCGCACGAGGCAATCGGTCCGACTTTTTTTTTTTTTTGGTTTTTTTTTTAAACTTTTTAATTCTATTTAACAATATATCAAAATTATTTCTTTGTTTTTTTTTTATAAGAATTTTTCCAATGTGCGATCTCTGGCCAATGAGCGTCTAGGACCGTTATCTATGATTGTTACCCATTACTCATACACCCATTTGACCCATTTGCACATCATTCATATTTAAACCATCATCTTTTCCGCAAAAGACCCCTAACGTAGCTATCCGCCTTTCTCTTTTCTTTTCTTTTTTCTTTTCTCTTTTCTGTTTTCTGTTTTCTCTCTCTCTGTCTTCTATTTCCCGTTTTTTTAACACCTATCATCATCATCAATTATATCATTTATTCATCATGTATGATTCTTTGACGACTGATATAACTGCTCTTTACGACAAGGCCGATATGGTTTGGGTTATGGTTTGTGGTGCCTTGGTCTGGATTATGATTCCCGGTGTTGGTTTATTATATTCAGGATTATCAAGAAAGAAACATGCTCTATCTTTACTTTGGGCTTCATTAATGGCAATTTGTGTTGTTTCTTTCCAATGGTTCTTTTGGGGTTATTCTTTGACTTTTGGTACAAATTCTTCAAAATTCTTAGGTTCTTTAGATCAATTTTGTTTAAAAACAGTTTTAGGTGATGCTACTGCTGTTTCAACTTTACCTGATATTGTCTTTTGTTTCTTTCAAGGTATGTTTGCAATGATTACTGGTTGTTTGATGTTAGGTGGTGCTTGTGAACGTGCAAGATTAGGTCCAATGATGGTTTTCTTATTCATTTGGATGACTGTTGTTTATTGTCCAGTTGCAATGTGGACTTGGAATGCTAATGGTTGGTTAAATTTATTAGGTGCTTATGATTTTGCAGGTGGTGGACCAGTTCATCAATCTTCTGGTTGGTCTGCTTTAGCTTATGCTTTAATCTGTGGTAAAAGAAATGATCCTTTAACTCAAAAGGGTGTTCCAAAGTATAAACCACATTCTGTAACTTCTGTTGTTTTAGGAACTGTGTTTTTATGGTTTGGTTGGTTTGGTTTTAATGGTGGTTCTTCTGGTGATGCCTCAATTAGAGGTTTCTACGCAAATGTTAATACTAATTTAGCTGCTGCTTGTGGTGGTTTAACTTGGATGTTTGTTGATTATCTTAGATGTGGTAAAAAATGGACTACAGTTGGTATGTGTTGTGGTGCCTTAGCTGGTTTAGTTGGTATCACTCCTGCTGCTGGGTTTGTTCCTGTTTATTTTGCTGTTCCAATTGGTGTTTTAACTGCAATTGGTTGTAATTTTGCTGTTGATTTGAAAAAATTAATGGGTATTGATGATGGTATGGATGTTTGGGCTATTCATGGTGTTGGTGGTGGTATAGGTTCTTCTTTAACTGGTTTATTTGCTGCTGATTATATTGCAGCAACTGATTTTGGTGTTGATATTAAAGGTGGTTGGCTTAATAGACATTTTGTTCAATTAGGTTATCAAATTGCTGCTTGTGTTTCAATTGATTTATGGTCATTTGTTGTTACTTCAATAATTTTATTAGTTATGAATAGAATCCCATTTTTAAAACTTAGATTATCTGAAGAAGAAGAAGAAATGGGTACTGATGCTGCTCAAATTGGTGAATTTACTTATATGTCAACAAATATGTATATTCCTGAACCTGTTAGATCACATGCCAGTAAAGATAAAGTTGATCCAAGTTCAGATGAATCAAAGGAAATTCCTTTACCAAATAATGAAGAAAAAGTTGAAGTTTAATTAATTAATGAATTAAACTTTTAATAATTTTATTTTTTTATATTGCTCTTCTTATTTTTTTTTATTATTATTATTATTATTATTTGATTTTCCGAATTTTATGTAATATTTGACTTTAATTTTAATGATTATTTTTTAGTCATTTTACTTTTACTCTTTTGTGTGTGTGTTTTTTTTTTTAATTTAATAATTTGTTTTGTTTACCTATATCGCTCTACTGCTAATATTTATGATTAACTCTGATTGTAAACAAGAAAATAAAAATAAAAAAAAACAACTTAATAAAAGTAATGTATTATATCAAAAAAAAAAATTATATAAAAGATAAATGAACAATCAAATAAAAACCAATTAATTAAACCAAAACAAAAAATTCCTCAAAACATAATAAAACCATGAAAAGCAAAAAAAGAAGAAGAAAAAAAAAAATCCAATTAAAGAGTAAGTAAAAATAAACTTTTTTTTTTTTTTTGTATAAACTTAAAACGATAAAAATCAAAAAAAAAAATCAAAACTTCTAGAAAAAAAACAAAAACAAAATAAGAAAAACAAAATTTACTTTGATGATTTACCAATGATATAATTAATTAAATTAAAATCATTTTGTATTTTTGATAAACCAATATTTCTAAAATTCTTTGAAAATTGATTACTTTTTAATGTAAAATGAATTACAATTGCAAATAAACTAACACTTAATGAAATTTTAAAAATTAATGATAATCTTTTTGATCTATTAATTATTTTTTTCTGATGATGATGATCATGTTGTTGTTGTTGTTGATATTGATCATTTTCATGTTGTTCTAGTTTTTCTTGTAATTCATTTTCTTTTATTAATCTTAAATTTTCTTTTTGTTCATCTATTTCTAATAAAAATGTTTTTAAATTTGAATTTTTATTTTTAATTGTTGAATAATTTAATAAATTTTGAAATGAATTTAATAAATTAATTTCAATAAAAAATTTATTTTTTAATGATAACTGTAATATATTGAAAACTTCTAAATTTGAATCAATTGAATTAATTGAGTTTAAATTATTTTCAATTAAATTATTTAAAGTATTTAAAATTAAATCATCTGATGTATTATAAAATTCATCAACATATGAATAATCAAATTCAACTAAAGTAGTATCATCACTTGATATTGATTTCCCTTCATCTAATTCAATCAATATATCATCCTTATAATAAACTATTAATGTAGTATAAATATAAATTATTAATGAAGGATCATTATGATTAATTAAAATAAAATCCCAAATTAATAATAAATCATTAAATTTTTTTAAATCATGAGCAAAGAATGTTATAATCGTTGATAATGAATAAATTGGTTTAATTGTTCCAATAATCTTATATAATGAATAATCCAATTTTGATAATAATTCAGGTATTAAATCTATTTGATTTAATGAACCAGAAATATCAGGTAATAAATGATCACGTAAAAAAATTAATGAGAATTTAATTAAAAACTTAAAACTAATTTCTTCATCATCAATTGGGAAAACTCGTATGATAACAGAACATATATCATGATATCCTTGATAATAATTAAATTCAGGTATTTTACGAAGAATTCTAATAATTATATTTTTTAATTTATTTCTTAATACCTCTCTAGTTTTTAAATCCTTAATATCACAAAATGATCTTTCAACATCTTTAATAACTTGTTCTTCATCTCTATGTGGTTTTTCATCATAGTTATCATCATCATCATCATCATCATCATCAGATAATTCAATTAATTTTGGCCATATTTTAGATCTAATTTCATTATTCATTAATCCATGACGACTCAATGCTAGGATTCTTGTAAGTTCATCATCTTCATACAGAATCGAAAGCAAATCTTTTGATGCCGATGTATTTTCAATTAACGCTGATGAATTCATTACAATTAATGATAATTCGTTATCATCATCATCATCATCCTTGAAAATAACAAATTACAATAGACAAAATTGAAATCAAATTGATAATGAAATGTGGCTAAGTAACATGTTGCCGCGCCACAAAGTTTTGTTTTTGATCAGTTTGATTTTAAAGTGCAATTGGAGGGCAACAATAGGGATTCAACTTGAGTTCCAACTAAAACCACATGTATCTACTAAGAAGACCCAATGTTAGTATAGGGCGTTTGTTTTTACAACGGCAGTATAACTATAGACGTTTATTTTCTAGTGGTGATGTGTTGAATCATAATACTTCTGCTCCCGCTAGTTCTCCACAATCTCAACCTGAATCAACTGAAACTTTGGATAAGATTTTGAAACAACAACCTGATTTAGGTGAAAGTTCAGATGCTAAAGAAACAGGGGTCATTAAAACAGAAAAAAAAATTGAATCATTATTTTATTTTCATCATATGTTACCGTATATATCAGGTAAATATGATTTTGCTCATCAATTATTTAAATTATTCTTTGATGCTTCTGAGGAGTCATTGAAAAAAAAGATAACTGATTTAGTTAGTGGAAGCGATAAATCAATTGATATAATGATTGATGAAATTATTACAATTAAAAGAGATGGTGGATGCTTTGTAAAATTTGATGTTCCTTTTAATATGGAAATTAATCAATTTAATAAAATTATAATGGATAATCTTCATAATTCACCAAATAAGAGTTTTATTAGTAAATACCTTATAAAACCAAATTGTTTCCCTGTTAAAGGTACTCCATGGATTGAAGATTTAGGTAGATATCCTTCAAGAAAAATCAAAGTTGGTTTCGAAGGTCCTGATTTGACTCAAGAATCTTTATATATGTTATTGAGAAGATATGGTAAAATTTCTGATATCATTTTACCTCCACCAGAAGAAAAAATTCCTAGAAGTGCAACAGTTCAGTTTAGAAGTTTCAATTCAGGTATCTGTGCAAGACATTGTATAACAGGTTTAAAGTTTGAAGATACTATATTACATATTCAATATCAGCCGATTATTAAACAAAATGTCATATTTGAATTTATTAACAATCATCAAAAAATCTCAATTCCATTAATTTTAGCCTTATTTGCAGGTATTGCTGTTTTGATTTTTGATCCAATTAGACATTTCTTTGTAACTGAAAATATTGTTAATAATTATGATTTGTCAAAATATAAATTTTTTAAAGAGTTTGAAAAATTTTATTCAAGAACTTTAAAAGGTATTACAAAAGTTTTACGTAGATCCAAAAGTGATTTTTTAAACAATGATAAAGGTTTTACCGAAGATTTATGGAACGATAGATATAAAAATGAGGAAGAACTAAAAAACTGGTTACAAGAAAATGTTAATAGTTTTATTGTTGTTGAAGGTCCATCTGGTTCAGGTAAAAGAGATTTAATTGAACAAAGAGTCTTAAAAGAAAGAAAAAATGTTTTATATGTTGATTGTGAAAACTTAACAAATTCAAGAAGGGATAATGAGTTTATTAAAAATTTTGCTAAACAATTTGGTTATCGTCCAATATTTTCCTGGTTATCTTCAGCTGGTAGTTTTATTGATTTAATTTCTGTTGGTATAACAGGACAGAAGTCAGGTTTAACTGAATCAAAAGAATCACAAGTTAAAAATATCTTATCGATGACTGCAACTGTAATTAGAGATTTATCTTTAAGAAATTATCAAAAAATTGTTGATGAATCAGATTTAAAAGGTATTATACCAATGAAAGAAGATGATTATTTACAACAAAATCCGGATGAAAAACCTGTTATTGTAATTGATAGATTTCAAACTTCGAAAAAAGGTAATGATGCAAACTCTTTTATTTATAAAGAATTAGCCGATTGGGGTGCCACTTTAGTTTCATTAAATATTGCTCATGTTATATTTATAACTGATGATACTGGTTCAATTCAATTACTAAAAAATTCTTTACCATCACATTTATTAAGAAGAACTGTTTTAAATGATGCCTCAAAATTAGTTTGTGAAAATTACGTTTGGGATTCAATTAAGGATTTAAAATTAGTTGGTGATTTTTATTTGAATAATGAAAAGGGAAAGGAAAGATTGTTTGAATGTGTTGATAAATTAGGTGGTAGATTAACAGATGTACAAATGTTTATTAGAAGATTAAAAGGTGGTGATACCCCGGATGAAGCATTAAATGGATTAATCACTCAATCTGTTGAAACTTTATCACAATACTTAAATGATTCAACTTATAAAAATGGGGAGGTTTGGGCTTTAGTCAAATTATTAGCAAAAATTGATGATGTCAAATATGAAGATGCATATTTATTACCACAGTTTAAGACAAATACTTCAGATATATTAATTTCAATGGAAAATGATCAAATAATTAAATTAAAAAGAGTTGGTGGGTTAATTGATTCAATTAAACCAAATTCTCCATTATTAAAATTAGCAATGAATAAAATTGTTAATGATTCAAAAATTTTTAATTTATTAGAAATTAATTATTTAAATCAATTAATTTCATTAGATACAAAGAAAATTAAATTATTTGAAACTGATTTGAATAATTATAGAAGTTTAAAAGAAAAGGAAAAATTTGAAACAAGATTAAATTATTTATCAAAAAAAATTGAAACTTTATCAAAACATATTAATTCTTGTGAAGAAAAAATTGTTGAAATTTATAATCCTGATTCAAGAGAAAAGAAATCTTGGTTTAAATAGTGGTTAACATTGTTTATTGTATATATTTGTTGATTGTTTGTATGTATGTATATATTTATTTATTTATTTTGGTTTTATTATTTTTATAACATATTATTATTTGGGTTATTTGATTTTCTTCTTTTTTTTTTCTTTTGTTGAACATATTAATGAAATATTTTACTTTTACGATTAATTATTTAAATGAACTTTTATATATTGTTATGTAACTTTTTTTAAAACAAACGGAGAGATAAATGAGTTCTTTTTCAAAAAAAAAAAAAAAAAAAAAACAGTAATACAAAAACTGTTTTTCATAAATTAAGTAAATAAACTAGCAAAGACAAAAGACACACACACACACACAATTAACTTTCATAATCATCTAACAATTTCAAAACTTGATCAGCAGATAATCTATCATTTGAACTAAATTGCATCAATCTGTCATATATATTTAAAAACTTTTCATCATCTTTAAATTTTTTTAAGATTTCAAATAATGGTTTTCTTTCCTTTTTAAAGAAATTTTCATTAAATAAATTTAAACAAGAATTTTCAGAATCATTAATTAACCAATTTTTATTTGGTGATCCAAATATGTCAATAATTGAACTTAATAAACTTAAATCTGAATAAATCGAATCTTTTGATAATAGCATTTCATCATTTGATAATAATAAAATTACTATACCTAATGACCATAAGTCAATTGAATTATTATAATTTTTAATTGATAATAATAATTCAGGTGCTTTATAATAGGATGTTGAAATATCTGTGATTTTTTTCAATTCATTATTGAAATTGTTTGGATTTTTAAAACTTATACCAAAATCAATTATAATTGGATTTGAATAATTTATATTATCAATTGTTGGAATGATACTATTAGTAGAATTTATTGGGAACATTATATTGTTTGGATTTATATCTCGATGAATAATATCACATGAATGAATATAACTTAATCCTTTTAAAACTCCTTTAAAAATTTTAATTATATTTTCACAAGTTAAATTATTTTGTGTTTTATAAGTTATTTTATCATCATGAAATATAGTTTTACGTTGTGAGTTTAATTTTAATAATTTATTTAAATCACAATAATAAATTGGAAAGATTAACTTAATTTCATTAGATTTAAATTCATAATCAATTAATTCAATTATATATTTATTTTTAGATTTATTTAATTCTAATAATATTTTTAATTCATTGATTGCATTATGTGGTGCTCTTTGTTCATCAACTTCCATTATCTTAATTGCATAAGTTTCATCAATTTCAGTATCATGGGCTTTATAAACATCACTAAATAAACCTCCATCAATACGTTCTCTGATTGAATACTTTAATCTAGTTGATTTCTGTAAACTGTTCATGTTGAGTATTTAAAACTCAATTCGGTGATAAGAAAAAGTATCAACAAAACGAATTGATTTTTGATTTTTAAAAACCCTTCTTCGGTTAAAAAAAAAAAAAATCATATATATTTCTACAACTACTGTTCTCTGACTTTACAGTCGTCATTGCATATTATATGAGGGGGAATTGTTTTTTACTTGTAATTGAATTGTTTGATCATGAAAATAATAGCATAAATACACAACTATAAAATATTCTAGGTATAAAAGTCGATAATAAAAATAAGGCGAAACATTGATGAAGGATAACAAAAGAGAGCGGATTAAAAATAAAAAAAAAAATGAAATATCGGAACAAAACAATGGCAACACCTCTAAAATATCATTGTTTTAATAAAATGCAAGCTGATTGTACGATTGACTGAATTAAAGAAGACCCATAAATAGAGTCAATGTACTGTAATAATTCTTTGGAATTTTTTTTTTTTGTTTTTTTTGTATATTTTTTATATATGTTTTTCTTTTTTTTTTGAAAAAAAAATAAAGTATTTAAAATGTAAATAAAATCCAATTAGTCTTTTAGTTTTTTGGTATTTGTATTTGTGTTTTGTTTTGTGAAAACAAAAAGTTTATATGCACTATTGATCAAGTAGAAAGACAAAGAACAAAACATTTTAATAAGAGAAAACGAACAAAAAAAGATAACATTAATCTTCGAATCTGACGCTCTTGCGTCTTTTACCAAAACTGTAAGGAACTTGTAATTCAATTGTCTTTGAATCGTCACTAAATTCAGGAATTGTTGGAATTAATTGATTATTACTAAATGAATTTTTCTTTTTATCCGTTTTTTTACCTTTTTTCTTATTGTTATTGTTTTTGTTCTCCTTTCCAATTGATAAATCATCAATTAATACATTATTGTCTTTATTAAGATCTGAAATTGACATTTGCAATAACATTTCTCTAATTTGATCTCTATTGTATTTAATAATACCTTCACCAAAAGAATTACCGGAAGAAGTAAATGAAGCATTTCTTTTATGATCCTTTAACTTTGGATTGGTATTATTTGAGGAAATTGAAGATGAAGTTGAAGGAGGATGTAACATTAATTTTTGTTCAAGATCTTCGTCAGATAAACTAAATGAACTATAGGAGTCGGATAACGAAACACTATCCTCAATCGAACCATTATCATCTTCATCAACTTCATCATCTTCATCAATTGGATTTAAGTAATCTAAATCCTTAATGAATATCTTCGAGCCTTTATTCACTGGTTCACTATTCGAAAATTTTAAGATTTTTTTTAAAACTTTACCAGAAGTTTTATTTGTAAAAATTGGTTTTTTAATGGTTTCCAAGTGATGTTGTTTAATTAATTTAATTGATTTTTCACCTTTTTCAATTTTAAAATCATCATATTCTTCTTTTTTATCTTCGAGAAGACAATAATTTACCTTAAAATTTGAATCATTTAAATCATTTGATCTACCAATAAAATTAAATAAGAGATAAATCGAACCATAATAATTATTTAATCTAAATAAAAGTGAATATTTTAGAAACTTTTCAAAAGAGAATTCAATTGTTTTAAAACATTTTATAAATAGATCATAGGCAATCTCATAATCAACAACAGATGCTGATGTTGAATCAAATTGATTTAACAAAGTGATTAGAGCATCTTTGTCGTCATCAATATCATTTGAAAACCTTAAAGATTCAAAAGTTTCAACTAAATTTTCATCATGAATCAAATGTAATAAAATAATAAAAGTATAATATAAGGAATCAAACTGATTTTCTAAAATATAGTTTTTCAAATTCAACCAACCATTATAATTAAAAATTAAATTAGAGTTACCATTTGTTGAAAAAGAACAAGTATTTGATAAATGGTTAATTTTATGAGTCATTGATTTATTAGTTGGAGTATGACTAATTAAATGATGTCTAAAGTCTAATTCTTTACAAGTTTCAGAACACCAACAAGATTCACAATCATTACAATCTAAACCATTTAAGAACCTATTGTGTTTATCTTTAGATTTCTTATTAGTGGAAGCCGAATTATTATTTAAATTGTTATCTCTCATACGACCTTGATCATAAATTTTTAAAACTTCACCACAATAAGAACAACATTTGCCTAATTCTATTAATTTCAGTAAATCAAATCTCGGCACCAAAATAAAAGGAGCTTCTGTAAAGATGGTTCCAATTGAATCACAATCTTGATTTAAAGTGATAGTACCAGATTCTTGAGAAAAGTGTAAGGAATGGTTTGATTTTGTTTCTTTTAGGATCCTAATAACATACTTCTGGAAGTTTGGATTTATAGATACCGCTACCTTAGTCTTAGTGGGCTGAGTGACCATATTGCTATTATTATTATTATTGTTGGGTGGGTGTATTTGGTAGAGGCGGTGGGAAGAAATATACGATAAGGGTGGCAAAGGCGAGATTAAAACGACCTTAAAGTGAGGGAGAGTAAGAGTTGTAAAGTAATTGTGATATGGGTTAGAAAAAGAGGAAGTTAGTGATGAAGAAGAGGTAAAAGTAGAAGAAGTATTGGGAAAAAAAAGGCAAAAGAAAAGGGTGTAAAGGAGAAGAAGAAAAAAAGGGGCAACAGACAGACAAAAAGCAGAAGATCACCAAAAGTAGTGTGACCAATTTATTGCGGGAGAAGCCCAAAGTTCAACACAAAACACAAAACACAAAACATAAAACACGAAACAACAACTTCACGTTAAACACGTAGCAAAGAGATGTCTCACACACACTATGAAGACAGAGATACCATTAATCATCCATCGACTCCTATCTCCAAACCTCCTTCTCCAACATTGACGCAATTTGAAAAACTACGTTTGGTTCATATTAAGTACATCAAGAAATTACTTGATGAAACACTTCGACAATTCGAACAATTGAATGTCAAACTAGATGAAGCTAGTTTAATTGCCAATAACGACAATTTTTTGAAAGTGGGGAAAATATGGAAGTCATTTTATGATCCTGAACTCTTTGAACAATTACGCTTATTACATTATCAAAATCAACATACTGAAGCTAAAGATCAACAAATTACGAATAATAAGAAAAATACCAATAGTGAAAATCAAAATCAAAATCAAAATCAAGAAGAACAAAATAATAACCAAGATGTTACAATGGATGAAGGTGTTGTTCAAGATATAGATGATTCACAAGATAAAGATATTCATACAAGTTTTACATTTGATGGTAGAATGAGTGAAGGAACTGGTTCTTTATAATCATGTCAATTCTCTTTGTATTGTTGTATTTTTAGTTGTATTTTAATATATCATTATTAGTAAAAGAATTAGAAAAATAAAATTAAACAAAAGAGAGAAGAACTTTAACTTATATAAATATCATTAATATTGATCTTTCCCACTAATAATAACATCATTAATTTTTAAAATCATTCTTGTTAATTGGGTTGCCAATAACAATTGTTGTCTTTTACCAATTAACGTTTCAATTACAAATAATTTCTTCATATCATTATTATTATTACCTAAACAATCAACTCCAATATTTGAATTCTTTTCTAAAACTTGTTGAGCTTTTAAAGTTGTCAAAGTTTCAATTGGATCTAAACCTGAATTTTCTGCTAATGACATTGGTATAACATCTAATGCTTGAGAAAATGCTCTGAAAGCATATTGATCAATACCTTTTTGTTTATCTGCTTCTTCACTAATCTTTAATGAACATGAAATTTCTGATGCACCTCCTCCATAAACAATTCCACTATCTTTAATTAAATTTCTAACGACACATAAGGAATCATGTAATGATCTAATTGATTCATCAACAATCATTTTATTTGATCCTTTAATTAATAATGTAGTTGTCTTTTCATTTGAACAATCCTCAAGAGCTAACATTGTTTCTCTTGTTGTACCTAAATTAATTTCTCTAATTTTTCCTGCTGTACCTAATTTTTCCTTTGTTAAATCTTCAAATCTTGGAACAATACGACCATTTGTTGCAATTGCAATTCTTTCTAAGTCGGATCCACCAACCCATCTAACTGCTGATAAATCATTTTGTAATAATAAATGATTTGCTTCATCATCAAACCCCCATTGACAAATAACTAAATTTGCTCCTGATTCTTTAACTTTATCAATCATTTCTTTGAATTTTGTTTGTTCATAATCTTGTAAACTTTTGAATTCTTCAATTGTAGAAATTTCTAATTTATGTTTTGTCTTTGGTTTTGGTGGTTCAAATGGACAAGTTAATATAGCAATTTTTAAATCATTTAAATTTTTTGGCATTTGTGGATGAGAAAAATCTTTATCAATAATTATACCATGAACTAATTTAGAATCATCAAGGGATCCACCTAATTTACCTTCCATTTTAATTAAATCAAAATCAACATCTTTTCTTTGTAAATCCGCAACATTTAAAACAGCTTCGACTGCCATTCTTGCAAATTTATCATGAGCTTTTGAAACGATTTTAGAACCTAATGAAGTCTTGGCAGCTTTAAATAAATCTGAATCGGATAATAAATTTTCATTAATATCATCATGAATTATAATTTTATCACAGATTTCATCTAAATGTTCAACAGCAATTTTACAGGCTTTTTCAAATCCATTTGCAATTTTAATAGGATGAATACCTTTTTCAATTAATTCTAAAGCTTGATCTAATAAAGCTCCAGTTAAAACAACAACACCGGTTGTACCATCACCAATTTCATCATCTTGTGATCTTGATAATTCAACTAATAATTTTGCAATTTCATTACTTAATTCCATTTGTGATAAAATAGTAGCACCATCATTTGTAATATTGATTTCTCCATCAGGTGATATCAATATTTTATCTAAACCTCTTGGACCTAAAGAAGTTTTAAGGATTGAAGTCACTTGTCTTGCTGCTAATATATGTGATTTAATAGCTTCAATACCATGGGATCTTTGTTTTGTTCCTTGATCTCTAACAATAATGAATGGTCTACCCATTTCATCCTGTGCAACGATGGCATTGGACATATCTGGCATTTCCATGGATTGAGGAGCTTGCATGATTACAGACAGAGTTTCCTTTAAACTTTATTGAAGTAATTGGAAGAGTGATGAAGTTTCCGCCTTTTTTTTTTCTAACTCGCCACGCAAAATCAACGCGCTCTTCTTCTTCTCTTCTCTTTTTTTGTTTTTTTTTTTTTTTTGAGATTTGGTTTATCACTGCGCCACGATGATGGAGATGTGGCAGAGCAATTTTGGAAGCATAACTAAGAAATATATTTTACTTTATTTAAAATTCAAATTCAAATTCAATTACAAAATTACAAAAAAAGCCATAATCATAATCCAGTCCATAATAATCTCTTTTTTAATTCATAAGAACCTTTTAAGAATTCCCCAGAAGAACTATTACCAACTAAAACACCATATTCACCAGCTTCAGCATGCCATTTATGAACATCTGAATCAAAATATGAACTAGCATATTTAACATCAACTTCAATAGAAACAATATCACTTTCACCAGCAGCTAATTCTATTTTCTTAAATCCTTTCAATTCTTTTAATGGTCTTTCAACTGCAGTTGTAGTCTTTGGTGGTGTAATATATAATTGAACAGTTTCTTTACCTAACAATTTACCAGTATTTGTAACTTGAACTTTAACAATCAATTTATCATCATCATCAGTAGCAGCAGCAGCACCATCGCCACCATTTCTTAATTCAACTTTTAAATCATTTAATTTAAATGAAGTATAAGATAAACCAAATCCAAATGGGAACAATGGTTCAATCTTTCTCTTTTCATAATACTTCCAACCAACGAAAACATCTTCACCATAAATAACTTGACCATTATTTGATTTAAATGTTAAATAAGCAGGATTATCTTCAACTCTCTTTGGATAAGTTAATGATAATTTACCAGATGGGTTGACATCACCATATAAAACATCTGAAATTGCATTACCACCTTCCATACCATTAAACCAAGCTTGAATTAATGCAGGAACTCTAGAAATAAATGGTAATGTAACAGGTGTACCAGATTGATTAACTAATATAACATTTTTATTAACTTTTAAAACTTCTTCAACTAATTCATTTTGATTACCAGGTAAATCCATATCAATTCTATCAAATCCTTCAGATTCATAATCATATGATGTACCAATACATAGAATAACTTTATCAACAGATTTAGCAAGATCAATAGCTTCTTTAATTAAAACATCAGGTTCTTTAAATTCTTGATAACCAAATTGTAATGCACCACCACCATTTAATCCTGTTGAACCTGAAGTTTTAACTGTAAAAGTTCTTGAAGAACCAAATTCAATTCTAAATTTATAAACCTCACCTTTAACAACTTTTAAAATTTTTGTTTCACCTTTTGATGAAGTATCTAATGTACCTGAACCTAAAACTTGATGGGTTTTATCATCAATAAATAATTCATCATTAATGAAAACTAGAGTTGTACCTAAACAAGATTCAATAAAAGCTGCATCTCCTGTATAATCTGGAATAAAATCACCTTGTAATGTCATATAAAAAGTTCCATTATTATCATTCCAACCTTTTGGAATATAATCAAATAAATTAAATTGTGAACTTTCAATAATAATTTCTTCAATTAAATTTCTATCTGGAGAATCAAATGGTTTATCATAAACTCCAATTAAAAAACCTTTACCTTTTGGATTTGTAACATAATTACCAAAATTAAAGAAATTTTTTTCAACATTAGAACCTAATGAATATTTTGGTTTAATATTTAATTTTTTTGAAATTGAATCATAAACGTTAGTTTGATAATAAGGAGTTAATGAAGCTGAACCACCACCAAAAGATCTTGAAGCTTTAGCACCAGGACCAATAATTGCAATATTATCATTAGTTTTCAATGGTAAAAGTTGATTCTCATTTTTTAATAAAACAATAGCTTCACTAGCTAATTTTCTTAAAAATTTTGAAGTTTCAGGAGTATTATTTAAAGTATCTTCAGGGGCATCAATTGGAATACCAGATTCAATAGAAAATTCAATAAAATTTAAAATATTTTTAACACGTTCATCAATAATAGATTCTGGTATTTCTCTTGCAAGAACTTTATGCATAATAGAATCTTCTTTTCTAATTAAAGCAGGACCAGGACATTCTAAATCTAAACCAGCATTAATTGATTCTTCAATTGCATAACAACCAAACCAATCAGACATAATTAAACCATCCCAATTCCATTCTTTTCTTAAAATATCATCTAATAGATATTTACTTTGAGAA
>JAJLSH010000082.1:0-25198 GCA_030567475.1 Ambrosiozyma angophorae | reverse complement strand
TTATAGAGCAATTTTCAACAAGCTCGACCCTTGAAAATAGTAAAGTTTTTTTGAAAATCAAGCATTGGCTTCCAAATAAGTTTGATAGACCGTGACTGCAATGTGTAGCAACCCGGTTGTACGCGCTTTTACGTTACAAATTCAACTAAGCTGTTACATTACAGCCTGACTGGCTTAGTTATCTTGCAAAAAAAAAAAAAAAANAATTAGATTACTACCATAAGTTAATTCATTTCACTATCATCAAAATAATTTAATGGAATAGATAGGTGTGTGTGTGTTTTTGTCTTTTTTTTTTTTCTTTGGTAGTGAATCTTTAATTCTTGTAATAAGCCTCTTTATCCCTCACAACTTTTTTTTTTTTTTTACAGGTGAATTTACTTGTGACCCTTAAATTTGAATAGAATAGTTTTACTCTTGATAAAATGATCCCCGTAATATGAAAATGATAATAATAATCTGACTCCTATAGAAATGAACCCAATAAAAATATTTTAAGAATGTTGGTTGAACAACGTTAGATTGATGGAATTCTTACAGGCTAAATGAATTAAAAAGCAACCCACAAAGAAGCTCATTATTAATATTTTATAGATGGATTATAAAGCATTGTAGTAAGCTTTTGGGTTCACTTATGAACACTCCTTATAGATCTATTGTTAGTTTTGCCAAGTTGTTGCTGCTTTCTTTTGGGCAAGAGAGCAACTTTGAGTGTCTTTTTTTTTTTTTTTTTTTTTTAGGCATATATTATTTTATATGGCATCGTCGAGAAGCTTTGGAAAATTGGAACACACAATATAATACCATAATTCCATAAATTATTCTATCGCGACAATGGCATTTTTATTTTGCCCATCTTTTGTTAAGTAAGTACTATTATTACATAAGCACATAGTAAATCTTACCGTCGTTTATCGTTGTGTGTGTGTGCTGTCGGCAAAAATTCTTTGTAAAACCATATCAATATCTACTAGATCATCTTGCCGTTTATGAAACACATTCTCGATGATTAAGGAATTTAGAACATTCTAAATATAATATGGAATCAAACAAATTTAATAATTAATTAGAGAACTTTTTTTTGTTTCATTGATGATTTTCAAAATAGATTGTCCATTATAAATAACTTTATTACAACGGAAAATCGAAATGAAAAGGATGAAGCCATAAAAAACAAAAAGCAAAAGTTTATAAAAAGTAAATTTATCAGTCATTTTAAAAAAGGAAATAAGCCGCGTTCAGAAGTTGCGGAAAAGAAAAGAACAACAAAGCATTTAGATCTTTCATTATCATCGCCTGTAAAACTGCTGATTGTCTCACATGAGCAAAGTCGTGTCATAACTTATTTGTTCAAGAGAACCAAAACAAAAAACAAAAACAAAAACAAAAAAAGAATCGTTTCATTTCCCATCGTCATCACATCACATGATAAGTGGTCAATCTTTTGAATTTATTGCATTAGTTTCACTCCAGTTCCCCTTATTATGTCTACATAACAACTCTACGCATCATATTTCTCTCAACAGACACGCGGCTCGCGAACTAAAAGAAATCGCGCATAAGCACACGCACCTGTGATGAAGTAATTGGGGAGCAAACAATNTAATCTTGTGAGTAATAAATACAATTTAATATTAATCACCAATTATGGCCCTGACTAAATTATATCACCGCCAGTTTATAAATTTACGGAACCGTTGCTTGCCGTATCTAGCCAAGCCAAAGACCTGAAATTGCTTTCTTGGAATCAAGATTCGGGGGTAAGTCAGTCTTCTTCTTCTTCCATTCATTCAATAAATGAATTCTACTATTTTATTTTTATTTTTATTCTTATTTTTGATATCCCGAGTTCAAATTTCAAAAATTTTGTTTTTAAACAATTTACAAATTTTTAACCGATCTACTAAATTAATATAGTAATTTTATCTTGCATCCCCCCATTTAGCCAAACAATTTTTATGATCCTCCCCCCTTCTTTTATATATAGATTTGTCTTGTTTTATGAGAAAAACAAGAGGGAAAAAAAAACAAGAATTTTTTTTTTTTTTTTTTTGAAAAGTTTGAATTGCTACGTAAAATTTCATTGGTGGGAAACATATTCCTCTACTAACAATGCGTAAAAAATCATTTCAAACCACACATTACCAAATAAGACTAAACCAACCGATTATCATCTAATCTCATCTCATTTCATCTCACCTCACACCTCCACTAAAAAAAAAAAGATGATATAATGAATTTTGTATCAGGGTTTAATTTCTTCTTTTACAATTTTACTAACCATTCATTTCATTCCAAAAACAGTTTTATAAATTCAACTTTTATTAAGAAAAAAAAATCTTGTTTTTTTTTTGATCTTGCTTGTTTCTTTTTCTTATATCTTTCTCAAATCATGTAGATTTTTTTTTTGTTTTTAACAACAACCAAAAAAAAAAAAAAATTCTCAAAGTAAAATTCTAAAGGCGGGACATAATTTTTTAAATAGGTTCAAACTAAAGTTTTTTTTTTTTTTTTTGTGATCGCGAAATGTTAGTTAGTTAATATTGAATGAACATCATGCTTATTCCTTTTTGTCTCTCACCCCAGTTTAGGTATTAACTTTAGTACTTTTTTACTTAAATGATATTGTGATACCTTAATACGTTAAATAAATTAAGTTTAAGAAAATAATAAAATAAAAAACAAAATTAAAAAAAAAAAAAAAAAGAGAAAACAGTAAAAACAGTTAACATAATTTAATAGTAAATTACAGTAACATTCCTATATTAAAGCAAAAACAAAATTCAGAAAAAAGGAAATGAGGGTGTGGAATATGTATATTCATTTAGCTAAATAAAAGATGAATAAGATAATAATGCTATGTTCATATAATATAGTAATAATATGTATGATGGATATAGCATTTATATGAATAGTTATAAAGAAATGGACATTATAATGCAAAACTATTAAAAACAAAAATCACCTAAACAAAATTAATTATAGATGCAAATTAATAAAAAAAAAATAAAAAAATGAAAGTATAAGGGAAAAAAAAAAAAGAAGGGGAATAATTAAAGCAAGCATACAAGTTTTAGTAATGGCAAAAAGAAAAAGGAAGAAGAAAAAGAATTTGATAGTAGAAAGCTAATAATAATAAAAAATATTAAAAGAAACATAAAAAATAAAAAAATATGAGAGATGAGATGATAATGAATGATAATGATAAATAAGCAAAAAAATGAAATTAAGTAAGTAGGATGTTCCCAAAAAAAGAGTAATAATAAAAATAAAAATAAAAATAAAAATAAAAAAAACAGTAAGTAAATCATAAAAACAAAAATATAAAAATCCGATATGAAATGAAATTAGAGCAATTTAAAGAAAATAGATAATAATTAATTTAAAAAAAAGAAAAAAAAAAAAGATAAAGATTAGTAATAGATGGATGATGATGCTAGAAAGAAGGGAAGAAAGAAAAACCTTGAAATCAAAAATGCCCTAAAATGAGAGAAAAAAGAAATTGAATTGCTTTAGATTTAGATATCACCCAAATAACCTTGATATATATCACCAAAAACTTCATAGTTAAAATTAATTAATTGTTTTAACTTTTCAGTTAAAACTTTTAATTCAGAATCAATAACTGAATCATCATGTAAATTATCTAGATTATTTTCTTTTAATGAATTTAAAATCTTTTCAAATAAATTCTTTTCAAGAATTTTATAAACAGCTGAACTTGGTTGAGTTTGTTTTAATAACCAATCAAATGCAAATCTAACTGTAGGTTCATTTAATCCACCAGATAATTTATTAACAAAATGAACAGCTAAATTATTTAAATTTCTTGTCCATTTTGAATTTCCATTATCATCAACTATGATTTGTAAAATTTCAGTTTTTAAATTTGATAATTTACCAACTGATAAAAATTCTTCTTTATTTAGTCTAAATTGACTAACCAAATTCTTGTATAATATTATACAAATCTTTATACATATTAATTGGCGAATATCTGCTCTTAATAAAACCAGTCTTGTATGATCAAATGATAAAGTGTTTGGAAATTCATTAACCATTGATGAACATGATAATAAATGTAAAATTGAATGATCTAAAACAGTTTTAATATTTTTTGAATTTAAAGTAATTGAATTTCTTTTAAACCAAAGTAAAGCTAAAGTGAAATTTATTTTATTTTTTTTAATGGCATTATTAAAATATTCTTTTTCAAATGTAACAGCAGTTGAACATAAAGCTGGTCTTAACATTCTAATTTGATGATTTGCAACATCCAGTTTCATTGCTTCTAAAATTGAAAATAAAATTCTTAAGCCATCAACAATCATTTGAACATTTAAATTTGAATCTTTTTGATAAACTTTATAAAAAGTTGTATTCATTTCATCAACCCAATGATCTCTCATTGGAGCACAATGTAATTTGAATATACCTGAAATCCAATCAGAAAATGTTACAAAATCAAAACTTCTATTATTTAATTGTTGCATTAATAATTTCAAATCCATTATATCTTCAACAACAGCTTTATCTTTTGCTGGCATTAAACTTAATAAAATATTTTTTAAAGTTTGAAATAAAAGAGCAATTGGAGAATTTTCTCCAATCTTTTTATTACCATCAGAACATAATAAAGAATTAATTTCCGATTTAATCATTGACCAGTAATTTTCAGCTTGATGTCTCTTTCTTTTACCTCTTTCGCCATCCAAGTTAGGTCTAAATTGTAACTGTGGATCGAATAAAATATCATGTCTTAGTTGAGGGTTTTTCAAAACTTCTTGTAAATCAATTTCATGTAGAGATTGTAAATTAACAGGAGGTAAAAGTAATTGTTGTTGAGAAGATTCCAAAGAACTAGTAGTTTGTTGAAGATTATGTTGTTGTTTAGGTAATGTTGAAGCTGTACATTGTTTTAAATCGTTTAATAGCATTGAAGATTGTTTTGAATTTGAAAACCAAATATTTGGTAAAGATCTTGATCTAAATCTTTTATATATTGGGAAACTATTTAATGGAGTTGTTGTTTTTGATATTTTACTCTTTGACTTTCTTTGTTTTCTTGAAGTTGAAGAAGATTTTGAACAAGTTCTTGAATGTTGCATTTGGAATGGAATAGAAGTACTTGGCGATATTGGAGTACCTATTTCAATGTCCTCACTATTGTCCACGTCATGATGGAGATGACGACGATGTTGATTATGGCGCTGATGATGATGATGATGATGGTGATGGTTGGGCAGCATTGGTTGATGAGTCATGGAAGATGATTGTGAATGAGAATGAGAAGTCGATGAAGAAGCGGAAAATGGAGACATTAGAGAAGAGGCATCTAAATTTGAAGGGATAACTATTGAGGGTCTTCTACCTTCAACGACGGCGCTTGTAGAATCTGAAACAACCAAGGATGCCACGGTTGGTGATGGATCTTTTTTCTCGGTGGCGGACGAAGCGTTGTTGTAACGAGTGGAATGTTCCGGGGCTTCTTGTTCGTTGTTGTGGTTTTCGAAATGAGAGTTCATATTAGATGAAGGGAAGTAATAGTAGTAATATTATTAATATATAGTTGTACTTGGAAATACGTACACCTCGTGAGTGTGTAGTAGAATGGAGGGAGGGTAGTAAGGGTGAACAAATATGATCAGAATCAGAGTCAGAATCAGAAACAGAAACAGGAGGGGATATCTGTTTACAGAAGTTATAGCAAAATGGAAGAGCAGTAAGATGCAGTAGGAGTGAGAAGGGGAATAAGGAGAAGAGGAAGAGGAAGAGGAAGAGGATATATACGAATGAGCAGGAAAAGAAAGGAGTAGCAAACAGGACAAGTTTTGTAGCAGGAGAAAAAAGAAAAGGCAACAAATGGCAACAGGTGAAAATGAAATTCAGGCCGACTGCCAAATCCATCATTTTTCGCCGCCTGTTTTTTTTTTTTTTCTTTCAAACAGCCTGACTGACCGACAGCCTGACTGCCTGACTCACTCACTCACTCACTCACTCACTCACTCACTCACTCACTGCGGTGTGCGGTGGTGTGCGGTGTGCGCCTTGCGTTTCGCGCTTTCTCTCTGCAGCAGCCCATATTAGCGAATTACCGGCTCACGCGGACACTCCTGTTTTTAGTTTTTAGTTTTTTAAATCTTTCTGCGTTGGCTGCTGTGCCCACTGCGCCTGCTGCGCCACCCCTCACACGTCGCGCCACCCAATCTCCTTCCGCACCGCATTGCTGAACCCTTCGTGATATTTCACCCAAATTCTGTTTTCGTTTCTACTCATAACTTTACTTTTGTTCATTTGTTCGCTTTTGTTATTGTTATTGTTATTTTCCTTGTTGCCCTTTAATCTATCGAATTGCGCGGAAAATGACGTGTATTTGCTTTTGAAAATATCACCTGTAGATTTACGTGTTTGCTTAATGCTATTACTATTACCATCTGTTTCTTGTTCTTGTAATTCTTCTTCAATCTGCTTTCTCTTTTTACCTATCAATCTATCCTTCTCTTGTATTTCATTCAAGTATTCTAAATGTATCTTATTCATTAAAGTATTCTTCTTAAGATTAAGATTAAGATTAAATTGATCATCTTTAATTGAAATTAAATTTAAATTAGGTCTAAATAAATAAGATTTTCCTTGTATTGGTGGTTGTCTAAATCCAACTCCTTCTAAATTTCTTTCTGTTCTTAATTCAAATTGTAAATTATATTCATTTATCAATTCTAAAATATGTTTTAACTTTATTTTATCTTCTAATTGTTTATTATTATTATTACTATTATTATTAATTGGTAATAAAATTGATTCTAATAATGATAATTCATAATTAATTAAATTAATTTCATTTGTATTTAAATCTTTAAATTTAAATTTTTTTATTAATTCATCAATTTTTTTCTTAATTTCAAAATTCTTATCTTTTTTAATATTATTAAAATTTAATTTATTAAAACCAATCTCATTATAAATTAAATAAAATTTCATTGATAATATACTTTGATAATAATTTAAATCATTTGAATTCAAATTTTTAAAATTTTTATTAATTATATCATTAAAATAAAAATAATCTTGAACTTCATTTAATTTATTTAAATTATTATTCTTTAATTCATTCATTATATTAAAACATCCATTATTAACTTTTTCAATTGAATTTAAACTTGATGATGATAAATTTTCAAATACTTTATTAAATTGTTGTTTTTTAGAATAATGATATGATCTATTAAATATATCATTTAAAATAAAATACCAATTAATTTGTGAATCCTTTGATGATGATTCTAATGAACCTTCTTTTGCTTCTTCTTCTAAATTCTCAGATTTACAATTAAATTGTAAATAATTAATACAATTTCTTAAATCTCCATCTGTTGAATCAATTAATAAATTTAAAAATTTATCATTAATCTTTAAATTTTCAATTTTACAAATATTTTTTAAATTCTTTAAAATTAATTTTTTTGGTGGTTTTTTAAATTGAATAATTTCACAATTTGATCTTAATTTTTCTAAACTATTAACATAAATATCATTACATATACAAATTATTGGTCTTTTCAATAATCCTTTTAAATTCTTAACTTTATCAAGTCCATCATTACTCAATTTATCTATTGCTTTCTTATCCTCATTGATTATATCAATTAAAAATTTAATAAATCCATTTTCTGTTGCTCCATCAATTTCATCAATTATTAAACAAGATGGTTTATTACTAAAATTATTATTTTTTAATGAATTTATAATCTTTTCTTTAACTCTTAAACCAGATCTTTCATCACTTGCATTAATTTCTTGAATAAAATAATTTAATTGTTTTGCAATTGCATGTGCAATTGATGTCTTACCAATACCTGGTGGTCCATGAATTAATAATATTTTATTCTTTGGTCTATTTAATGGATCAACAAATTCATTTGTTAAAGGTTTATCCCTTTGATAAATATTCTTTGGTACTGGTTTATTTAATGCAACTTCATTCCATTTAGTTAACCATTGTAATATATATCCATTTGTACCTTCATTACCAATAACATCAAAAAAATTCTTTGGTCTATATTTTTCTGTCCATAATTTTTTAGAATTTAAATTTTTTTTTTTAAAATTTTTATTAGATTCATTAAAAATTGTTTTTAAATTAGATTTTTTAAATTTTAATTCTTCTTCTTGAATTTTTTTAGAAATTTCAATCTTTGTATATAATCTTGTCATATCAATTAATTCAAAATCTGAATCTGAATCTTTATTTAAATCTTTATTATTATTATTATTATTAATATCAATATCAATATCTGTTTTCATATATGATTCTTTCTTAGGCTTTAATAAAATAATTTTACCTGATGAGGATCTAAATTCTTTTACTTTTGGTATAAAAGTATTAGAATGAATAGGATATGATAATTCTTCATCTTCTTCTTTATTTAATTGATTTGATATAACATCATCACCATCATTAATAGTAGTATTAATTAATTCTTGTTTATCATTTTTATTAAATAACAATGATTTTGAAAAATCAAATTTTATTCCACTTTTTAATTCCATAATTGTTTTTTTTCTTCTTCTTCTTCTTCTTCTAATCTTTACCAAAAAGAAAAAAAAAAAAAAAAGAAAAATAAACTAAACTAAACTAATCAGACTCTAAATCTAAATGAATAAAATAAAATAATTAATTTAATAATCAATCACATAAAAACACGTAAAAAAAAAAAAAAAAAATGAAAATTAATTTTAAATATACGCGTTTAGTCGATAATTATATTCTTAGCCGGAAATCGGAAACTTCCGTGGCGCAGACAGTCGACAAATATTTCAATTTTTATTGTCGACTGATATCGGAAATAAAAGTAAGATGCACATTAATCATCATATTTATTTTTTTTCCTTTGTTTGATATTCATCTATTTTTTTAAACAAAAAGAATAGAAAAAAAAAGTAAATTGCGCAAGCCCGGAATCGAACCGGGGGCCCAACGATGGCAACGTTGGATTTTACCACTAAACCACTTGCGCTTTCATAGAAAATGTAAGGAATCAGAAGCGAGCTCGGCGAAATTCCACCGAAAGCTGGTTGCTTAAGGTCATTCTTTTGCTATTCATCCCGTTAGGCTTCTTTATCTTTCATTTTTTTTGATTATCTTTATTATCTTTATCATCTTTATCTATTTCCGTGAGTTTTTAGTTATCTTTATCATTCGTCAAGTATTTTAATTTGTTATTTTGATTTTATTATCTTCGAATTGTTTTTATTAGTTCCTTGAATTAACTATATATAGTGTGTATATTTCCTTTGATCCTGAGCTGTCATTGGGTTTGACGGGCACCTTTAAATAAGGAGCTTTTCTTTGTCCAATACTCCATAGAGTCAAAAAGTTGTAATGAGGATTGTTTTTACTTAAAAATACTAATTACAATACTTTCAAGATATTTGTTTTTGTTTTTGAATTTCTGTATTAAAATCTTCTCTATTCTTTTTAAATTTGATTGATATAGTTGTATTTGAATTATTAGTTTTATTTAATTATTAAAATTTAGAAATTTTTTAAATTTTTTTATATGCAAATAGTAATTTTTTAAAATTAGGTTGATGAGATATTTATTTAAATTATATCTGAAAGGTAGTTAAAAAGTCATAAATGAAAAATAATTTATAACTTCATTTTTAATTGTGGCAATGTAATTGGCATATACCAATTTGATAAATTTTCAATTAAAGAATAGGATCCTGAAGTTAGAAAAATTCCATTTTTTAAAAGGGTTACAAATTTACTAAATATCGAAAGAACTCTAAGCTAATTCAATAGTTAACAAGTTAAAACCAACCATATTCTTAGAGGTAGGTGCCAAAGAGCTCAAATTTGATGACTCAGTTGAAATCAATTAAATTCCAAAGGCACCTTTGACCAGCATATATAAGTCCCATGATAACAAAGGCTCACCGCTTATAGCTCATCCTTGCACCATTTTCAAATTCAACTTACCTGGATTCTAACGATGCTACTGCATTTCTGATGTCATGTTATAAGCTTAGAGAAAAGTTATACACTTCCCCACTCTCCGAAGATACTTATATAGTTTAAGCTAAACGTACAATATGTCTTTTAATCAGAGTGGCCAGCAGGGAAATTCTCAAAAACAGAATATTCGAGGACCTCAACAAGCTTCAACAGGCTCAGAAACAGTTACAATACCCAGAGTTGAGATACCCACTTTACGTCTTGTACCAACTAACGATATGAATTCCGAAATTTTAAAGAAAAAAAAGAAGAAGAAAACAAAGAATAGAGTGACTTGGAAAGAAGATGTTATTGATAATGAAAATATGAATAAAAAGAAAACAAAGAGTAAGTGTTGATTTAGTTTTCACAAAAGTGTTTGTTTTAATATAAAAATTATTACTAACTAATTTTTTTGAAGTTTGTTGTATTTTCCATCCGCAAAACGAAGAAGATTATAATGTTGAACCAGAATCAGATTCTTCCTCATCTTCATCGTCATCTGATTCCGATTCCGATTCAGGAGAAGCTGACGATAGTAAACCTAATGCTTATGAAAGACAACCAGTTTACAAGAGAAAAGAACAACCTCACTCGCATACCCATAATGAAGGTTGTCAGCATTCAAATAATTGAGGTAGAAAACTGAAAGTAGGTTCTTCTCCATATCATATTTATTTATTTCCTTACAATTAATGTTATTAATGATTTTTATTCACTCGACTCTTATTCATATCTTTATATTCTTTTTGTTTTTAAGTTATCTCTAAAAAGAGCTTCTTTGTTTTGGGATCATTTTTTTTTTCTTAAACTAAGTCATTTTGTGAAAAATAAATTAAGATAAAAAAGAAAAATTTATTATGGAGTTCTATAAAAATTACGTTGAATTTCTAAATATTCACATCAAGAGAAATCAAACTAGTATAAACTTCTCTAGGCATTTTATATTGAACCATACCTGCATATATCATACAGTTTCGTGACATTTCTTTTAATTTCAAGAAATTTCCTTCTTTAGATGAGGTAATCGCATTAGCAATATCATTATGCATCAATTGTTGCAACTGAGAAATTTCAAAGCCTAAAGTGAGGTCATGGGTTAATTGAGCAATACATCTCATTTCGATAATAAGTAAGATTGGAATATTCTTAGCAATTGCATCATCTAAGGTATTGAACTCTTCTGCTTTCTTTCTAATCGATTCTAATCCAATGCTATCAGAGCACGGAATTACATCTAATTTTTTAATAGATTGTAAAATACTAACTGTGTCTGGAATTTCCTGAGTGAATTCTTTTCTAATCCTGATGATATCCAATAATATAGTACAGACTTCCCTTCTCTTTAATGACACTTTACTTAAGATTTCAGGGGAACTATTATAAGTCTTCATTAATCTTGTGGCTAATTTAACTATGTTAGTATCACCCTTGATACTATCTTGGTTTAAAATTTCATCAACTGAAGTGGTTAAATCTAGAGAGAAAAGGAAATCACCAAGTAATTTATTGATTAAACTGATAACGGTATCATATTCTTCACTTAATTGATAGAGCAGAATACAATCAAAGGGTCTTCCTTCTTCATCTGCTTTAATGGCAGCTTGCTCAGAAATCTTATTTAAGTAACCTTCACCATCCTGTAAATAAATTAATTTCTTACGTTGTTCGATCACTCCAGGAATTCTACGACCTTCTTTATCAATTTTACCAAGCAACATAACAAATTCCCTAGTTTCTAGAACCAATTCTCTTATGGCACCTTGTGCTAAATCTATTTGTTTTAATTCTAAATCTTCTGGTAAGCCATCACATAAACAAATACAAAACAGATATTCGGCGGCAACTCTTGGATCTGATATTTTAAATGTTCTAGTATAATATCCAATAAATCTAGCATAATTAATGTATCTTAATCCGTCATCATCAACGTAAAGTAACTGTGTAGCAGCATCAGGGTATTTTGATTCATCGGGCACTCTTAGTAAGCCATAATAAGCTAATGTAATTGCTAAATGAGCAGCATCAATTTCGCTAGATTCAAATAAATATTGAACTGCTGATTCGTATAATCCGGTAAAGATTAATGTCTGTAAATACATTGGATTGCTGTTTGATCCGTTAAATGAATCAGGACCAAATTGTAACATTGTGTTTTGAAGATCCATCAAAGTATAATGCTCATTAACAAGTTCAGTAGAGTTGACATCATCTTCTCTAACTAATGATAGATGCAACCATATCCAATCTTCTATACTTAAAGTGATTGAAGGTAATGTCTTTCTTGATAGATCACATCTCCCAATTAATTTGTAAGTGGCAAAACGGAAAGGATCAGTTTCTTTATTTGAATGTTTAAAATGTTGATTGAATTCATTTGATAGTCTGCATTGAAGCTCTGGGCTCAACCTTCTTTCACTGCTTCTACAATAATCACTTAAATATGCTGGGAATGACCTATCTATTTTGAGGTAAGTATCATTGTTCTCAGAAATTAGCTGTAAAGCTTCATCATAACAACCAGCTCTTAATAAATAAAATAAAACTGCCCATATTGGAATACCATTAATAAAAGTTAAACCTTTAATTTTCCACTCATCATTTTTTGTCTTTAATGTAAGTTCCAAAAAATACTGAATTTTAACCTTATTTGAAATCAATTTTTCTGGGGAAGCATTTTCTGACTTTGAATATAATTCATTGATGTAATCTAAAAATTGTCTTTCTAGGTAAACCCTACTTTTATTAACTATTCTCTTTCTCAGTGAAACCGCATCAAAATCATTCTGTGAGGTTGAACAATGTCCTTTAGCAAATTTTCTTTCTTGGTAAGTCAACTTATTGGAATCAGTTTCACAGAAATCTCTCAATATTAGCCAAGCTTCATGTAATTGTCTAGATCTGGAACTTAATTCATGTTTTGATAAATCCGCAAACACAGTAGCGATTTCATAAGAATTACCGGCCTGTCTTGCATCATTCAATTGATAAATAACTTGAGCGAAAACTTCAAACTTTTGTCTTAAAGCATAAGAAGCATTCGGATTTAATACAATATCATTTTCATTTGGTTTCTTTATATCTTTAAACCAGAATTTTGATGATAATATACTTTTAGGCGTTTCACTGCCCCAAGTTAATCGGCTTTCAACAGTATCTTTAGTGGTTTTTGATCTTTTTTCTGTTATTGTACCTGTTGGTTGAGAAATATTTCTTTTCAAAAGGCCATCCAATGTTTGACGCAAATCATTCTTTCTTGTTTTCCAATCCAGTGAAACATTTTTACTAACATAAGAATCGAAATCTCTTGCTGATGTTGCAAACGATTGTTCAATTGCAGATAAAATATTTTCATCCTTTTGATTTCCAATATAAGTTTCAATATTATCAGGAAAGTTATTTGCTGAAGCTGAAGTAACAGCATTTGAGTTTAAATAACGTAGATCAATTGATTCAAGATCATTTTCAATTTCTTCAATTGTTATACCACTTCCAACTAATAAATAGTGGGCCTTTGTATACAAATTAACGGTTTCAGGACTTTTATTATATTTTCTGGATTCATATGCTTTTCTTTTAATTTGGTTTAAACCTAAATGAATTGATCCAATATCATTCAATCTTCTAGGCAAATTTTTTGAAGATTCAAGCAACTCTTTAAGCGTGGTTGAATCAGGCTTCATAGAGTTGGGATGGACAATCGAGCTTTTGGCAATAAGAGCATTCGACATATCGGAAATACTTTTGAAGAGTTACTTTTTGAAACTAGTTCAAATCTATTTGTTTACCTCATGGAAATTTGCTATAACCTTTGGTGTTGCCGGGTAACATTAAAGTCGATCGACGCGACTAATTTTTTGATACTTTTGCTTTATATACAATATACAGATAAACTATTTACAAATATCACTTAAATCAGAATTGGAGGTAGCCAATATTTGTTCCTGAAATGATTTTTATTTTCAACCTGGTAATCTTCTTTTGTTATTGGCATTTTGCTAAAAGCTTCTTGATCATCCATATCCAATGGAACTTCATAAAGTCTGGTGAAACTGACTTTATCTCTAGGTAAGTTATGATACATAAGTCTTTCATCCTCGTCTTTCTTATTTCTGTAAATATAATCAAGGATAGTATCTCTTACGCAAACTTTGACACCTTTTGGAACATAGACTTGGTACAATTGACTAGGATCACTTATTTTACCTGTTGGACAAATACTTATAAATCCAACACCAGCAATCACTAAATCAATCTGACCATAAAATGGAGGTATAACGTATCTTTTTAAATTATTGTATGCCTCATGTTCTAATTTAAATAATCTTTCATTTGATTCATCTCTTGATTGACTAACTTGAATAGCTTTTTCCAAGGATTTAAAGGCATGCTGAACACCGGCCATTCCTTGTAATGATTGAAAGATTGCACCATTAGGAGGTTTTAAAAAGAAAAACCCACCTACACTGAAAACACGAGTACCATTGAAATTTTTTGGACCTTTAATGTGTAATGGAGATGGTCTATGTGCTCTATAACCACCTTGACTGTATTTCTTTTTACCTTCAACAACACTTTTTATTTCACCACCAACCAAATGCTTATAGACTCCAGAAGTTGTGGCAAACCCAGGAGTATCAAGTATTGTCATACCTGAGTTTGTAAAATTATAACCTTGAACACCCCTAGTAAAATTAGGGAAATGTGAATCACCTGGTGGCGAATATAGTTCAGTTGTTTTTTCGACACTTAATAATTGTTTAACTAAAGTACTTTTACCAGCATTGACTTCACCAACTAAGTAAATTTTCCCATTTGGTAACTTTTGTAAAAGCTCTTTAACACCCCAACCACTTCTACCTGAAATACCGAAAACATTTTCATTATGTGCACCGACTAGTTTATGCAATGAATGCCTGAAATAATTGATGGAACTACCATAAATCTTATTTTTATGAAGGGCATCAAGTTTATTAATAACATAATAAATATTAGCTGGGTTTCTCTTCTTAAGAGCTTCTGGATGAAGTGATAAAGGAAAATCAAGAGCTGAAATGATATAAGCAATTTTTGCATCTTTTGGGATATATCTTAAAACATCATCAGGATGTTTAAATTCATCTGTTTTAACTTCAAGTGAATTATGATAAAGAGCATTTATACATCTTTCACATTTGACACCATTATCAACATGACTACGTTCTTTTTTAAGTGATTGAATTTCTTCAACTGTACTAACATAACCTTCTAATTCTCTATACATGTCTAATAATCTTCTTTCAGAAAGTTTAGTTAACACACTGTCCTTTCTACCAATTGGTTTAGTCTCTAAGTGCTCTGAAAGTTGATAATACCCAGGTAATTCATCATCCTGATCTTGTAGTTTAATACCGCACGATGAGCAAACATCACGTCTACGTTCTATTTTTTGTATGACACCTGTTGGTTTGACGGAAACATCATTATCCAAATCAACGTTTGATAATTCATTGCTTGCTTTAGAAGTTCCAATTTCTGGAGTTGTAGTGTTTATTATTTCGTGATTTTTTAATTTCGTTATTGAAAAGTTTTTAGAATATATTAATGGCAAATTTGTTCTTTTTGGGTGCAAACTTATTTTATTAAATATTGAATAGATATTTCTAGATCGCAGTTGATAACTATACATTCTTTTTCTTTTTTTTTTTCTTTGATATGAGTTTTGTAACCTTTAAATGAGATAAGACTTGTTTAGTATTTTGTTAAAAGTACAAAAAAATATTTTTATGGCTGTGCGCAATTCTCTTTAAAACTTCTTTTACAGGCGTAAAATAGAGAGTAAAAATAAAGAAAAATAATTACTAAAAAAATTATTGAATCTATTCTAGAAAAATACTTATTTATTACATAAAAAAACATTTATCTTTCTTCTATAGAAAAAACAAGATCTTTATCTTTCTTTGGATCGTATGGTTCAATCAAGAATTTTGAAAATTTCTTTAAATTATCAATACCTCTGATTTCATTACCTAACAAAGGCATTTTAACTAAATGATAATCTTCATAAAGTTCATCCATTTGATCTAAATACTTTCTTTGCATTTTCCATCTGGATTGACATCTTTTACATTCATCATCATCATCAGCAAATAATAACTGATTAACGATAATTGAATTCACATCCATATTATATTTCATTAAATCTTGAATTAATCTTTCAGTTTCATATAACGATAAGAATTCGGAAATACAAACACAAATAAAAGTAGTCAATTCCGGATCTTGGAATTGTTTATTAACTTCTTGAACCTGTGCCTTAATTTCATTTAATTTATTAAACATATCAGCTTTTTGTTGACCACCTAACATATTCATTATTGGACCTAATTTACCACTAATTTCATTGAATTTCCCTAACAATTGTTCTAGAGTGGCTGGTAATTGTAAAAATCTTAAAGTATGGCCAGTAGGAGCAGTATCGAAAACAATGGTATCGTACTTAACAACATTTGAATCTTCATTTTTTTGATTTTTAATATGTTTTAACACTTCCATAAAAGAAAATGCTTCATCAATACCTGGAATTGAGCCAGTAACATCAGACATGATACCCCCTAAAGGATCATTCGCCAAAGAAGTATTGTTTGAGGTAAACTCTTCTAATGATGATGATGGATCAATTTCCATACATGATAAGTTTGACAATCCTTCAACTAGTCTTGCATCTTTACTAAACTTTTGATCAAATGCATCAGATAAATTATGTGCTGGATCAGTTGATATTAATAAATAGTTTTTATTTGGATTATGTAGTGCCAATTGAATGGCAACGGATGACGACGAAGTTGTCTTACCAACACCACCTTTACCACCAACAAAAATCCATTTTAATGTTTCCTGATCAATAAGATCTTTCAAACTTGGTTCAACTTCAAAATCAGACATCTTGTAGTTTGTTTGTTTAGTAATATGAAATGAATCAAGTAAACATGTTCCAATTTTACAGCTAGCTATTCATACTTTTTTTCTCTTTAGATTCTTCCAGAACTCCGACGTCCCGGATCCGAGGTAGTTTTTCTTTTTATGCAAAACCCGGATTCAGTGAACCTTGAATGTTGAACTATTTGTTTTTAAAAGAAATCGTCGTTTTTGGTATATTAATTAATAAATAAATAAATAAATAAGTATGTAAATAAATAAGTAAGAATATATAGAAAAGAGCTACCTTGAATTATGATGATTAAAAAATTTAATAGTTTCATTATTTGCTATGTCTATATCATAACAATTAGTTAACAATCTTTTTCTAATCCAATTTGATAATTTATTTTGAATATTTAATTTTGAATACCTTAAATCAATTAAATAAATGACAGAAAAATCATTGATATTACGAATGGCACGGCCAATACTTTGATTGACAGACTTCATACAAATATTTTCGTAAAAATCTTTTGCTTTTAATAATGATTGTTGTTTAGTACCACCATTTTCTAAAACTTTATTTTCAATGTATTTTCTCTTTGCTATTAAATCACCACTATATATATTTGGATATGGTAATCCAACCATGATGACTGCTCTTGCAAGATCATCTGAGAAATTTATTCCTTCAGACATTTTGCCTCCCACTATCGAGAATAATATTGAACCTTTTCTTTCAATTTCAATTAGGTTTGAATATTCTTTTAATATTAAATCAGCCGATGATTCTTTTGTTTCTATAAAAATTTTTTTTATAGCATTAATTCTATTGAATAAATCTGTTTTTTCAGATTTCCAATATTTTAAAACTTCTTGAAGATATTTATAACTTGGAAAAAATACAACTACACCAAATGGAACAACATTAATAATTTTTAATATTGAATTACCTAAATTTAAATAAATCGATTGATTATTTCGTTTATCAAAAGTAAATTCAAATTGAAAATTTCCAATTGATTTAATTGGATAAACATTTAAATTTTCATTTGATATAATATGATCACAATTAAAAAAATTAATTTTATTTTTATTTAAATTTGGAAATAAATTATTTGTAAAATCTGATATTGGTTCCATAGTACCACCTGCTAGTAAGATACATTTTGATTCTTCAATTAATTCATCAAAGACTTCACTTGGATCTAATAATAAATATTTCATTAAAATTTCATTATTTTCAATATTTTTATCAAAATAAAATTTCCCACTTTTTGAAGGATTTGATAAACAATTTAAAAATGATTTAATTTTAAATAATAATGGAGTTGTTGATGATAATGTCTCTTGTTTATCAATGTTCATGTAGGATTCTAGTTTGAATGCAATTTTAGATTTTATTAAATATTTTTCAATTGAATGAATATTTAATAGATCACCATTTGTACCTTGAAATATATCAATTGGACTAATTTCTAAACCTGATTTAATTTCATTTGAATCAATTTTCAATTTCATAAATTTATAAAGAAGTTGAATTAATTTAAATAACTTTAATAGATTGATTTTATTACCACCATTTAGTTTTTTTGAAAATTTTAAAATATAAATTTTCAAAGAATTTTTAATTAAAATCAAATCATTGATTGATATAGAGCAAGAGTTTAAATCTGATATTGTATCTAATAAATTATGAGCTTCATCAATTATTATAATTGAATCTTTTAATTTAATATTTAATGCATTTCTTGTTGAATTTTGTAATAATAATTGATATGGTAAAGAGATAATTTCTGCGATTTCGAGTGATTTTCTAGTTGAATAATAAGGACAAATATTATAATACTTACCAATATCTTGTAAATCTTCAATATCATGAATTTGTGAAAATGTCATATCTCTAAAATTATTAATTAATTCATTATCATTCTCATCATTTAAATTTGGAAAATATTTACATGGAATAGTATTTTTATCTTTTTTTTGTAATTTTAAACAAGTATCATTTAATTCTTGAATATTTTTAATTTTCGAAACATTTTCATTAATACATAATTGTTTTCTTGAACCCATTGGTAAATACTTAATTTTTTCATCTAAATCTTGGAAAGATGATGGAAATTTCGTTAATTTTAATTGATTTGTAAATTGATTTAATTGTGAATGAGTTCTTGATGAAAAAAAAATTTTTGTTGTACAATTATTTAATGAAGGAACTCTATTATTATTATTCGGATTTGAGTTTCCTTCAACTTTATCTAATAATTTTTTAATCTCATCATTTAATAATTTTCCATTATTATCATCTTTATCTTCATCATCACTATAGTAATCGTCAAGTAAAAAATCATTTTCTTCAAGTATAGTTTTCGATTTTTTAAACCTTTTTACATTCCTAACATTATCTTTTAAGTTTTTACTAATTAATTTTTGTCCATCTTTTTCTAAATTTTTTAAATGAATTTCATAATCTCTAACATTAGCATTAATCATTGAAACAATTTTATCTCTATACGCTTCTTTAACCCAATCTGGTTCATCATCATCACCGTCTGGATCATCAATAATAGCATTCTTTTCACGTTTAAATTGTCTTAAATAAGTCATAGTTGAACAAATTATTGAAAGTGTTTTACCTGTACCTGTTGGACTTTCAAATAAACCAATTTTATAATTTTTAATTGTATCATAAATTGCATTCATTAATTGAATTTGAACATCATAAGGTTTATATGGATGATTAAAATCAATTTCATTTTTTGAATGTATTATAACTTCAACCATATTAGAAATTACATTTATCTTTGCTTTATTTATTAATATCTCTCTCTAGTTGAAAAAATATAGAATAAATAATTGACGATAAGGAGAGATATTAGAAAACTTCGACGCGTCGATTATAATTTGCTCGGAAGTAACAAAAATTGCTCAAGTTTTTTTTGTTTTTGTTTTTGTTGATAAAGAAATTAATTCATTAATGCTTAGATTAGTTAATGTTGCTGTTTGTACAATATGACTAAATTTACATTGAATGATAAGATTAAAGAATGTTTAGATAATGATAGTATACCTGATAGTGTAAAAGGAAAGATTTTAAAACGTGATTGGATATCAGATAAAGATCTAATAAGTTTATATAAAGTTAATAAGGATCATAATAGTATAGGATTATTAGGATTATTAAAAGATACTAAAGTTTATATACCAATTAAAAGTCCACCTAAAAAGACTAAAGAATATTTAAAATTAATGAATAAATTAAATATTGAAAGACAAGAAAAAGAATACAAAGAATTAATTAAAGGTATATCATTTAATAATAATAATAATAATAATATTAATAATAAGGATGACGATTTAACAATATCACAACAGAATAAACAATTGAATAATCAAATTACTAATATTTTTAATATATTAGTTAGTGTAGTATCAGTAGGATATGCAGTTTGGTATTGGACAGGATCATCAATGAGGATTAATGATGCATACAGAGTTTTATTAAGTTTATTTTTCAGTATTTTGGTATTAATTGCTGAAGTTGTAGTGTTTGGTGGGTATTTACGTAAGGTTGAAGAAGCTAAGAGTTTAGAAAGAAGAAAGAAAGAAGTTAAAAAAGTTGTTAGTACTGTTGTATTTGGAGGGAAGTAGTATATAGTTAATTAATTTTAAGCCTTTTAGAGCGATATTAAAAGGTAAATAAATAAATAAATAAGCAAGTAAATAGAGAGTATGGCTGAGAAAATAGAGTTGGGTGGAAAGAAAGATAAAGAAAGAGAGAGATCTCGTTTCCAGCCCTGTGGCGTCGTCACTAGTGTCTATATGCGATGCCTTTTGGTGTTGTAGCCTTGTAGCCTTGTAGCCTTGTAGCCTTGTAGCCTTGTATGGCAAAACAGGGATCAAAGGATTGTAGCTTTAAAGTACATATTGAATTATACAAACATACTGGTATAGTAATAATTGGATTAACGTTATTTAAGAAATAGAGGTTAAAAAGTGAAAAAAACAAAAAAATGCCCGGAAGTGATAAATCTCGCGGAGAGTTGAAAAAGTGTTCCGGTAGTTTTAGTGTATGGTTAAGTATTATATCTCCTCTTTGCTTTTCCCTTTCTACCAGCCGATAAATGACTAAGTTCAAAATAGCTCAACCGGATTAACAACACTTCTGTTTAAATAGTTGGGTTTTCGCCCACATTTTCAAGTATTTTGATTGATTATGAACTTTTCATTTCTACTTTCAGTTCAGATTCACTCTACTTGCTTCAGATCTTATTGATATTGCAAAATGGTAGCAAACGATCATGATGATGAGAGTATAAACTCTAATTATACTGAAGATGCTGTTGTTAAAGAATATAATCCAATGGATTTAGAAGAACAAGATGAAATTGAAAACTTATCTCAACATTTATCTCAAATCTTATCGTCTGTTGATGGTGTCGAAAGAATTGAAACTTTAGCAAGAGTTTTATCAACAAAGACAAAAGCTGAATTAGAAAAATTCGAAATCTCTCAAGATAATTTCGATTTAAAAATGTTATTGAATTATTTAAGAGAAAAATCAATGGCTCAAGGTATTGAGTCTGCTCAAGCTGGTTTAGCCTTTAAAGATTTAACTTGTTGGGGTATTGATGCTTCTGCTGCTTATGGTCCTTCGGTTGCCGAAATGTCAAGAGATTTTATTAAATGGCCTTTGAAATGGTTTAAAAAAGATAATAGAAAACAACGTCAAATTATTCAAAATTTTATTGGTATTATTGAACCTGGTGAATTGGTTTTAGCTTTAGGTAAACCTGGTGCTGGTTGTTCTTCTCTGTTAAAGTCTTGTGCAGGTGAGATTGAAAATTTTACAAAAGTTGAAGGTGAATTTTCCTATGATGGTTTAGATCAAGAAGAAATGATGAAAAAATTTAAAGGTTATGTTGTTTATAATCCAGAATTAGATTTCCATTTCCCTCATATTACCGTTAAAGAAACCGTTCAATTTGCATTAAGAACCAAAACTCCTGCAAAGAGAATTGATAATTTATCAAGAAATGAATATGTTGATTCAATGTTAAAGTTATGGACAACCGTTTTTGGTTTAACTCATACTTATTCAACTAAAGTTGGTAATGATTTTGTTAGAGGTGTTTCTGGTGGTGAAAGAAAAAGAGTTTCAATTGTCGAAGCTTTATCAATGAATGCATCTGTTTATTGTTTTGATAATGCAACAAGAGGTTTAGATGCTTCAACTGCTTTAGAATTTACCCAATGTTTAAGAACTGCAACAAATATGTTAAATTGTTCTGCTTTGGTTGCTATTTATCAGGCTGGTCAGAATATTTATGATTTATTTGATAAAGTTACCGTTATTTATAAAGGTAGACAAATTTATTTTGGTCCTGCTGATGAAGGTGTTGCATATTTTGAAGAAATGGGTTATTTGAAACCTTCAAGAATGACTGCCCCAGAATTTTTAACTGCTGTTACTTCTCCATCTTCAAGACAAGTTAAACCTGGCTTTGAAGGTAAAGTTCCTGAATCATCTCAAGATTTCGAACAGTATTGGTTACAATCTCGTCAATATCAAGAATTATTAGAAAAATATAATCAATTTGTTTCAACTCATAATGCTGATGATACAAGACAAAGATTAGATTTTGTTACATCTCAAAGAAAACAAAGTGGTCAAAGAAAAAAATCTCAATTTATTGTTAATTATTGGGCTCAACTATATTATTTAATCGTTAGAGGTTTCCAAAGAACTAAAGGTGATTTCACTTATACCCTTGTCTATCTATCGTCTTTTATTACGAAAGGTTTTGTTGTTGGTTCAATGTATTATCATATTCCAAAATCTACAAATGGTGCTTATTCAAGATGTGGTTGTTTATTCTATTGTTTATTATTCTGTGCTTTAACTTCGTTGGCTGAAATTGCAAATTCTTTTAATAATAGACCAATTTTAGTTAAACAAAAATCTTATTCAATGTATCATTTATCCGCTGAAGCTTTACAAGAAATCATAACTGAAATCCCAACAAAAGCTGTTGCTGTTATTATTTTATCATTAACTTCTTATTGGATGCCAAATTTAAAGCATGAAGCTGGTGCTTTCTTTATGTTTTTCTTATTTTTATTTACAATTCAACAATGTATGTCATTTATCTTTAAATTAGTTGCTTCCATGACTAAAGATGGCACAACTGCTCATGCTGTTGGTGGATTATGGGTTTTAATGTTATGTGTTTATGCTGGATTTATGTTACCTTTACCAAAGATGCATCATTGGATTAAATGGATTCATTATTTAAATCCAATGTTTTATTGTTATAATTCTTTGATGGGAAATGAATTTCATGGTAGGGTTATGCCATGCCATGAATTAGTTCCTTCTGGTAATGGTTATGAAAATGTTTCAATTGTAAATCAAGTTTGTTCAGTTGCTGGTGCAGTGGCTGGTAATGATTGGGTTTCTGGTGATGCTTATATAAAAAGAAACTATGGCTTTTATTTCCATAATGTTTGGAAATATTGGGGTATTAATGTTTGTTGGACTGTTGGTTTTATTGCATTTAATGTTATAATTTCTGAATTCGTTAAGGGTGTTGAATCTGGTGGTGATTTGTTATTATTTAAAAGAGGTAATATGCCAGATGCATCCGGTGATGAAGATTGGGATGGTAAAGTTGCAACAAGAGAAGAAATGATGGTTGCATTAAATGGTCCAAATGCTGACTTGAAAAAAATTATTGAAGAAGCCGATATCTTTTCATGGCAACATTTAGATTATATTATTCCATATGAAGGTAAACAAAGACAATTATTATGTGATATTCAAGGTTATGTTAAACCTGGTACTATGACTGCTTTAATGGGTGAATCTGGTGCTGGTAAAACTACTCTATTAAATGTTTTAGCTCAAAGAATTGATTTTGGTGTTATCACTGGTGATATGTTAGTTAATGGTAGACCATTAGATTCTTCATTCAAGAGAAGAACCGGTTATGTTCAACAACAAGATTTACATATGGCCGAATTTTCAGTTAGAGAATCTTTAAGATTTGCTGCTGATTTAAGACAACCAAAAGAAACTCCACAATCTGAAAAGTATGAATACGTTGAAAAAATTATTGGTTTATTAGGTATGGATAAATACGCTGAAGCTATGGTTGGTAAAATTGGTAGAGGTTTAAATGTTGAACAAAGAAAGAAATTATCGATTGCCACTGAATTAGTTGCAAAACCTTCACTATTATTATTTTTAGATGAACCAACTTCTGGATTAGATTCTGAATCTTCATGGTCAATTGTTCAATTCTTAAGAGCTTTAGCTGATTCTGGTCAAGCTATTTTATGTACAATTCATCAACCTTCTGCAACATTATTTGAAGTCTTTGATAGATTATTATTATTGAAAAAAGGTGGTAAAACTGTTTATTTTGGTGATATTGGTCCAAATTCTTCAACTATGTTAAAGTATTTTGAAAGAATTTCTGGTGTTAAATGTGGTGAATCTGAAAACCCTGCTGAATATATTTTAAATTGTATTGGTGCAGGTGCTACAGCTTCTGCTTCTTCTGATTGGTATCAAATGTGGATTGAATCTCCTGAATGTAAAGCAATTACTTCTGAAATTGAAGTTTTACATAAAGAACTACCTTCAAGACCAATTAATTCAAATGCCGGTGACTTAACTGCCAAATTTGCAACCGATTATATCCATCAATTTTATTTTGTTTTATCAAGAACTTATACTCAATTTTGGAGATCACCTGTTTATCTAAGAGCTAAATTTTTAGAATGTGTTGTTTGTGCTTTATTTGTTGGTTTCTCTTACGTTGGTATGGATCATTCAATTGCTGGTGCAACTGGTGCCTTTTCATCTGTTTTCATGCTACTTTTAATTGCTCTTGCTATGATTAATCAAGGTCATGTGTTTGCTTACGATACAAGAGAATTATTTGAAGTTAGAGAGGCCTTATCAAATACTTTCCATTGGTCATGTTTATTATTATCTCATACATTAATGGAAATCTTTTGGTCATCAATCTGTCAATTTTTCTGTTTTATTTGTTATTACTGGCCTGCTCAATATTCAGGTACTGCACGTCATGCTGGTTTCTTCTTCTTCATCTATGTTTTAGTCTTCCCAATTTATTTCATGACTTATGGTATGGCAATTTTATATTTCTCACCAGATGTTCCATCAGCTTCAATGATTAATTCTAATTTATTTGCCTCAATGTTATTATTCTGTGGTATTTTGAATCCAAAAGAATATTCTCCAGGTTTTTGGTCATTTATGTATGT
>JAJLSH010000081.1:0-31263 GCA_030567475.1 Ambrosiozyma angophorae | reverse complement strand
GTTTCGGTAGTGTCACAATCTGAAGAGGTTGTAGTAGACTTGTTTTTACCAGAACCAGGGGATGTGGTTTCCGTAGTATCACAATCGGATGAACTTGCAGTAGATTTAGAATTGCTCTTTGCTGTAGTAGTTGCCATAGTATCACAGTCTGTTGTTGTTGCAGCATTTTTATTTGCATCAACCATGACTGACGTTAGACAAGCAAAGATTGCAAAACTTTGAACGAGAGATAAACGAACCATGGTGTTCTTTTAAATGACCGTTGAAGTGTTTGCGGGTATCTATAGAAAGCAGAATATTGAAGCCAAAGTATGAATAACTTAGTAATGGAAAAGCATTGGGCCTTATATAGTTCTTTTGATGTAATTTATTTCACTATCATGCTTGGTCCATAACTTTGGGTTATGTCCAAAATAAGCAATCAGAATGAAGGTAATACTCAATAGGTTGAGTTCATAATAAAATGGGACATAACCAAATATTCCTATGTTTCTAAATATAAGGTAGTTTGAAGTAGCGGTACATAGTTAGTCCTCTTGGTCTTCAACAAAACTCGGGTATGCAGGAACGTCGACTCTATATTTAATAATCTTCACCTTCAACTTATGTTCGCGATTTTCAGGTGCGAGTTGGACAATTCCCGGGCGGGGCCATGGACAAAACTTAAGGTCCTTTGGAGGTGTGTTTGGTTGATTGCGCTAGGAAAGTAGGAACTGAGAATGTCCACAGCTTGTGGGATTCGTGGTAAGTTGATTTAAACATATAATACCATTTGATGAATTCAGGAGCACCCTCTTTTCAAGTTCCGTTGTCACTTGATATTTAACTTTGTTGCTCCCATATTTTCTTCCATGTAAATTCTACCTGAGGCGGATACAGGCAGTGTTGCTCGATTGGATGAACGTGTTCGAGAAATAGAAGCCGCGCATCGGTACCTTAAAGAAGGAGAATATGCTGCGAACGTTTCCCCTTCTGCTTCGCCTTACACCCGTTCGGTTGCCTCACTTGGAAGAACTAAAACTTTACTATAGATGTGTTACGATTTAATACATTTTTAGGAGTTTGTATCTATCACCTAATTAGAATTCTTTATATGTAAGAAAGTATAGACAATTGAATCTAGAGTTGTTGTCAGAAGAGTTTAGCTAAGTGCTTCTTGTCAAAATAAATAATAGTACTCACTTTTTTTTCCTACGGTTATATTTTTAACACCCTTTGCTGTTTCTTTACGTCATTATTTAAAGTTATAATTACTTGGTACTTGGTTTTAAGGTACCCAAGTTAAAGTAATTGATCCCAATATGCCTCAACCTTGAGTTTCTATAATTCATAAAAGTGATCGTAACGTTGAAATAATAAACCATCTTATTCCTAATAACCAAAGAACATTAATAGAACATGAATAGACGAAAATAAAACTAGATTTAAATATAGGTTAATTCTAAATTTAATGAGGTTTTAAAGAATGCAAAGAGAGGTTGGCATTTAAAAAAAGTATTGAAGAGTATAATACATAAGTTGGAGAAGCCTAAAACATGAGAAGATGAAACGACAACGTCGAATTCAGTAATTGAATTTCAAAAAGAAAACTGTTTTGGGACATTATTACAAATTCAGCTAAAAGAAATATAAAAGTAGTTACACAAATGGGTCATAATCTTTGAGTTGTCTGAATTGAGAATCCAAAACGCCTCGAGGCATGTGAAATAGGATTGGTTGCTATGATGCATGTTACATGCAGGTACTGTTTCGGCGGTTGCAAATCGCGCTCCGGTATGAGGATCTACATACAGCCCATCCTCTGAACTCTGGCAATCACGTCAACGTTGAATCTGGAAGAGGATTTTCGACGTCACAATTGATATGCTTCCAAATTTTACTTTTGTAATTCAAATAATAATATACAGATATAATCTAAAGTTAGAACGATAAAATCGAAACTATTAATTTATTGGAGTCAAACTACTTAAAGTATTGAGAAACTTGAGCCATCGCAACATTTATTGAACATTGTAATATCTACCAAAAAGAGGAAGGGAAGCTTGATACTTTGTTAAATGTATTCTCCATAGCTAAATGTTGAGCCCTCACAAAGAAACTCAGCATCAGCATTGAAGTTCGGTATTTACTGGATATGATGCTTCTAATAAATACAATTTACAAAAGGTAAATTAAGTATCCAAATTATTACTTAAATTTACTTATCAGATGATTTGTATTCTGCACTAACCTCTACTAGTATAGCCTAAGAATTAGTGACAATAACTTTATAATAAGGACTTCTACCATTATTACTGCGATACTTCCTCAAAATGCAAAGCGATAATTTGAATGTGTCAAAATTATGGTAAGCGATAGCAAGGATACTATAAGAAGAAAAGTTAGTAAATAAATAGCACTCGATAAGGGACTTGAGCATACGATAATCATTAATAAACCTGAATCTCTTCGCTGATTCACTGGTGATTATATATACATATCAAAGACAAAATAGTTGCCTACCAAAACAACATTTGAAAAATAAGGCTTCCCTATTCATTACACAACAAAAAAACTATCAAACACCCAAATTAAAATCTTTTGCTTGAATAAATTAAATTGTAATAATATTAAGTCTCAAAGTGAAAGTTTATTTAAAATTAAACTTTTAATACACATATTAAATTAAAGCTTTACTTATGATTTATTTCCACTACTCACTTCTTCCACCCTCCTATAGGTAAATGTACTGAAGTCCCTTCCAGTTTTGTCTTGAGATAAACATCCGGATCCGGATTTTGTGGTTGTTGCTTTTCTTTACGTCGATCGACTTACTGCGTCGCAGTGCTTATTAGTGGCGCAGCATATTTTAAATTGTTGTGATCGTTTTCCAGTGAAAGTGATTTGGGTTTAAAGCTTACAGTTTGATCTGCGTCTGAAAGCATGAAACTTCATTTAAATCGTCTGTTTATATTGTCAGTTGGGTTGACCGCAGTAACTGATGCAAATATTGTTGGGACTTTTCAAACTTCCTATGCCACTACAACTAATGAACAAAACGATTTATCGTTTATAACACCAACCCCGACTTCAATCGATGAATTATCTGATATAGATTTTTTGTCAATAAATAAACTTGTTAAAAGAGATCCAAGAAAGAAGGCTATTGTTGGTAAATTATATGCTCAAGAGCAAAATGAATTAACAGCTGATACGAAAGTTGATGCACCACCACCTTGGTTAAGAACAATTTATGGATCAATTCCTGAAATTGTTACGCCAACGGTCATAGGAGGTGTTACATTTAATGCCAAACCACCTAAAGTCACAAATGGATTAGAACCTTGGATTACTTTAAAAAAGGATGGATCCCCAAAGACTATTTATCCAAAGAATAAGAATGGTATTACTAAAGATGCTAAACCTGATGTGAAAACTTATTTTCAAACTGCAACAACTATAACTTATGATCAAGAACAATTAAAAGCACATAATTTAAAACCTGGTGATGTTCATGAAGAAGTTATTTATCTTGATGAAGATGAAACTTACGTTAATTTGAGTCCTTTAATGAGATGTATGCCAGATTTATATTATAAAAAAGGGGTTGCAAATCATGAAATATCGGAACCATTTTGTTCACCAAGAGAAGGAGAAGTTCTAAAATTAACAAAAACATATTTCTTAACTTGGTATTCAAGATTTTTCAAAGATACTGAAAACATAAAAATTCACTTTGCATATGTTAAAGAAACTGCTTCTGATAAAGGTATGAAAAAGAAAAGAGATGCCGAACCAAAAAAGAAAATTGCTCAAGCACTCGATGTTCCAAGAGGTGCGTTGAAAGAACTTGACAAAGAATTGGATGAAGTGACTCATGTGAATGCCTTACATGGTGATGTTTTAGGTTCATTTTATTCAACTGACTGGATTTCAAATAATAAAGGTTTTTTTCCAATAGAAGTTCAAGAGGACTGGCTACAAGGTAAACAATACAAACATATTGCAATTGCATTACAATCAGATCAAATTTCCGATGATGAATTCGATATTCTTTCTGCTCCTCATATTCTATTAAAAATTCAAAGTATGAATACTGTTGCAAAACATACAAAAGATTTCAAAAAATTGCAAGATCAGACGGGTACAGGTGACGATGTTTATTATGTTATCATGGCATTTCCAACGGTTGTTATGTTTGTTGTTTTATGTGTTTATGCATTTTTATATATGAATAAAAGTGCAATTGATTTATCTCATATTAGAAAACCAAAGAGATCAAGATTTGGTAATGAAGGTAAATATAATTTACCTGTGTCTATTGCCAATATTCATAAACCTGAAGGTTTCAAAAATGGTTAAATATAGGCCTTTTACATTAATTCATTAAGAATCATCATAATCTCAGATAATTAATATTATTATTATTATTAAATACATTATTTATGCTTCTTCTCTTTATTTAATTTTATTTTAAAAACTAGTATTAATCAATCTTTTGTTTGATATTTAAGTGCATACATTACAGAGGAATGACTATTCAATTAGCAATCAATAATTGATTGCTAGCAAAACTATTTGAATAATCATCAACTCTATCATTTTCTTTATCATTATTTTAAATGAAAAGAAAAAGATTATAAATATGCTAGATAAATTATCCTGATTTTTAAAAGACATTGTAAACATTAATGATTTATGAATCATTAGAAGTGTTTTCAGTGCCAGATACGGATCATACACCAAAACATTTATATATAGGAGGAGGTGGCGTTTCGTGGCGCGGGGGGCGATTAAAATTTATTTTGAACCTTCTTTTTTTAATCAACAAACATGCAACAACGAAACAATAAACTAAAGAAGCAATCCTAAATAATGGATGCCGCAACTCTTTTAGAACAATATACTCAAGATCTATCGAATCTACCGGAGGAGATAGTCTACTTGTTAGAAGAATTAAGAGATAAAGATATGAAATTTTATGAAATTCGTAAAAGAATTCAACTACGAGATTCACAATTACATAAATATATTAAGCAAAATGGATCATTAGTCAAACATCCAAAAGAAGAATCAATTTATTCAAAAATTAAAGAAGACTATAAAAAAGCAAAAGAAATACAGGAAGAAAAATGTATTCTATCAAATACAACATTATTTTTAATTTCAAAACATTTAGTTAAATTGGAAAAAGATATTGAAAGACTAGAAAATGACGGAATGATTCAGCCAATACTGGTAGGACCAATAGGCACCTCGAATTTAAGTATTAATGAATTTGGCGAAGATAATAGCAATCACAACAATAATAATAGTAGTACTAATGGTGATTTTGATACAGATGATGATGCGGTTATTGGTATTGGTAAATTATCAAGACATGCTTCAACAACTTCAATAAACTCAAGAAAACACAGTAGTCATAGAAGAAATAAATCCCGAAATTCAACACCTACCTTAAATGAAATCAATGAAATTAATGAAACTGAAAATAATAAAAAATTTAAGTCCCCTTCTATAATAGATCAAGTAAAATCAGAACAACAAAATTTTACAAATTTGAATAATTTAAGTAATTTAAATATAGCAACAGTATCAATACCAAACGAGGATACTTCAATACAACCCTCACCAAAACAATTACAATTACAACAACAACAACAACCTATAAGACAACCACGTAGCAATCCCATAAACTCACCAAAAATTGGTAAAAAAAATGGTAATGGTAATGATGATGATGAAATTTATTGTTTTTGTCAACAAGTTTCATATGGTGATATGATTGCATGTGATAATTCGAATTGTAAATATGAATGGTTTCATTATGGTTGTGTTGGACTAAAGGAACCTCCGCAGGGAATTTGGTATTGTCCTGATTGTAGAAAAGATATGAATTTAGTTAATGGTGGTGAAAGGAAAAAAGAAAAACGAAGAAGATAATTTATATATATATGTATTTATATAAAAAGGGTATGTATTTGCGCATTTAATGTATGTCTGCTTAATTAACCAACCAAAGATCATTTAATTTCTTCTGATTTACTTTTTTATTTGTTATTAATATTCCAATAATTAAAGAAATTATTGTTAAGATTAAAATTGGCTTATTAAATTTATTTAAATCTAAAACATCAAAGCTACCAGAAGGTTTAATCAAAGTAACAAATAAGTCAATTCCCACGACGACAACGATCGAAGAAGATTCTAAATTGGTTTGATACGATATTATAGTTGAATTATCATCACAATAAATTGCATTTCTTGTAATTAAATTATTTTTAATGAGTTTTAAAAATGGTTCATAATTTGGTAAATATCTTTCAGTTGATTTTTCTTTTGATAATTTTCGTCTTCCATTAATTAAAAACTTTTGATAAGATAATAACTCACCATTTGAAGTTAATAATAAAATTAATTTGTTTGAAATATTAAATTTTGTTTTACTTATTGAAATACTTTTAACTTGTCTTGATTCTAATATAAAAGTTTTCATTTCAAATTTTGGTAAGTGCGCAATACCAGCTAATAAATAATTTTGGTCATTTGAATATTGTTTTGTATTTGGATTTAATGATTCAAATAAATCAATTGAAGAAATTTCAGTATTTTTAGGATTCTCATTAGAATTTAAAGTAAAAATAATAAAGTTCTCTTCAAATAAAATATTAAAGGATCCTGGATGTAAAGTTTTCTTTTTAAAAGTTTGATAAATCTCGCCATGAATGATATTAATTAATTTTAAATTTAGTTCATTTGTTTTGGTATTATAAGTTGTTAAAACAATTAAATGTGGGAATAAATATTTATACAATACATTTCTGTCATTAATTTCAATACCAGTGGATGCAACTTTATCATTATTGTAGCTTCTTTTTGTAATTGAAATAAATTTTTCAAAAGTTGAAAGTTTAAAATTCCATGTATCTATTGTTTCATTATTTTCACTATCATAATAAATTCCTTTAACTATAGAATTATTGGAATCCAAATAAATCGAAGAAAAGTCATTCAATTCAGTTTGTTTAATTATTTGATTAGATTGATTAAAATTTAAGAACTTAAAGTGATTTTGAAAATCATTTGAACTTAAATTAAGTAGATAAATTTTCTCATTAATGAAATCAACTTCATAAATATTTTCATTATCAATAGTTGAAGTAAATAACTTATTTTCAATTTTATATAATTTAAATAAATTATATAAATTTGTGTTAATGATAAAGTTTAAATTGCCAGTATAGGTTTGATATGAAAAAAATTTTCCATTTTTGGTTAATATAATTAAATTTTTTTTATAACCAAATTGATTAGTTAAATTATCTTCTGGATTATTATTTACAGAATCATTGCTTTGAAATAATAAATTAAAATTTTTAACTAATCTATTTTTATAATTAACGAATAGATCCAATAAGCTTGTTAAATTCTCTTCTTCAATTAATTCTTCTAAAGATAGATAAGAAGATTCATCAATATCCATTACTAAACTATCAACTGGATAAGCAATTGATTCATCCCTGGACCAATTATTAGTTGAAATAGTTAAACTAATTGGATTAATTGTTAAGAATTCAATTAAGGATAAATCATTGGTAATCGGTAAAAGAATATTTAAATAGTTGTAGTCATAATCATTACTATTAAAATTATTTGGAATTAATAAAGTTGGTACATTTAATTCATCAGAATCAAAAATATAAAATTGATTTTCAGTAATAATAGAAAAAAATTGATCATTAATTAATTTATAATTAATTACAGTTTCATTTTGTTCAATAACATATTTAATTGATTGTAATGGTAAATTTGAAAGTTTAAAATCATTTGATTGAAAAGCTAAATATTTAAAATAATTGAATTCAGATTGACAATCTAATACGATCTCATCTGAATTACATAATTCCAGAGGACCATCCAATTGAATCAATTGGTTAGATAAGAAGTCAAATGAATAGAAATCAATTAACAAATTTGAATTTTTTGCTTGAATATAAATTCCCTCAACTGATTGGGCAATTAAAACATTAACATATTTTTTATTACTTGATTCAACGATGAGATTCCCCTGTTTATTAATACTTAAATCATCAAATATAATATATTTATCATAAATTCCGATAACGGATTTATTAAAATTCAATGCAATTGATCTATTAAAAACATTATTTGATTCAATCTTCCAATGATCAACAGTTGAGCCATGTTGGGAGTTTAACACAGACACAAACTCACTAGAGGATAAAGGATACAATTTAGCATCATTAAAATCACTGGTATAATGATATCTACTTAAAACATCACCATTGGTGGAATTCAAAAGGGATAAAACACCTAAATCAGACAGCTGTACGAAAGATGACGATGGCGATGACGGGAAAAGGATGTTGTCCAGGGGTAATCCTACCTGAGTGGTTTTCCACTGTTTGGGGTTTGCCTGAACCAGAACTAAAAAGAAGAAGATAACCGACCAGAAAAACATGTTTCAACAGTGGAAGTTGGTTAAGATGAACTTCATCGTCTGTTTTTACGCCTTTTGATTTTTTTTGATTTTTTTGATTTTTCTGATTTTTCTGATTAGTTTAGTGGTCACACTATCAAACTGTTATAGTAAAACATCAACGTAAACATGAAGAGGCAGCTGTCCACTCGTCACCACAAGCTGGCAATACTGTTGGTATTGGTTACAACTACTCTACTAGTGGGTCTTTTGGTGCCGTCGTCTTATTTATATCCGTCATCATCCCCGCTGGACCCTGTGATAAACAGCGTAACGCTACCAGATAACAAGGTTGAAAAGCTAAATAGGGGTAATATATTGATCCCACCTTATCAGAATGACCATTTTGATTTAAGGTATCCAGTATATACCACTTTGCTATCTTTAAAAACACATTTGAGTCAAAACAAAGGATATTTGGATCATAACTATCAAATTCCATTTAGTTGGTCAGATTGGTTAAATCCATCAAAGTTGAATAATCTTAATGGTTCTTCTTTAAATATTAAAGAATTCTCAAAAATTTATGAATGTGATAATTTCATTGAGTTTGAAAAACAATGTATGAATGTGTCAATTGATCATGTCTACGACTATCCATTAAATTGGACTCCTGTTTATGATACTGCTGCTAGATTTAATGAAGTTGGTCGGATTATCTATGGAGCTTCTTATTTAATTGGATTTTCTCCTCCTCCTGCAAGAATACACTTTTTGGGAATTGGATTAAATGGTGGATCGATTATATTACCTACAAAAAAGTCAAATAATTTACCAAATATTATTCCACCAAATGTTGGTGAGGTCGTTAAAATAAGTAATATTGTCAAAGATATCCATAAATTAATTGTTAATGATCAAGTTGAAGTTGGTTATGATGAATATATTTATGATTTGTCAACATTTTTTAAGTTAAATAATAATTATAATTTTTTAAAAACTAAAGATTTTGAAATTTCTGATTTTATTTGGGATCAAAATGAAATTTTAAATCAATTAGAAAATAGCATTGGAAAACTAACAGATGTTAAAAGTTATTCAAAAGTTGAAAATTCGTTTGATTATAAAATATTGAATAGCATTAGAAATGAAATTGATTCGAGATCTCAAATTGGTGAATCTGGGTTAGATTCTGTTGAAGTTGGTATCGCTGGTGTTACGGGAGTTGCAGATATCATTGATTTAAATGAATTAAACAATATTATTAAAAGAAAGGAGTCATTGGAATATCATAATCATGAACCATTTTTACATGAAGCAAAAATTATCAATAATAATTTAGGTGATCATTATGATTGGAGATTTTTCAATGGAATTCATGAATCTAAAAATGAGGATGGTAATGATATAAATAAATCAATCGAAATTTATAATGTTCAAAAAATCAGACAATCAATACTCCATAGATTATCAAGAAGTTGGTTTAGATTTTGTTATCAATCTGGGTTAATTACCTATATGGCATATGGATCAATGTTAGGATGGATTAAAAATGGTTTAAGTTTACCATGGGACGAAGATGTTGACGTTATTGTTACAATGGATTCAATGTATAAATTAGCAAAGTTTCATAATCAGAGTTTAATTGTTGATTTAACAAATTCATTAAATGATAACATAAATTGTAATGATGGAGGTAATCAAGAGGACAATATCAAACAGATTGGATTTGGAAATTATTTGGTTGATATTGGTGTATCATTTTATGATAGAGTTAAAGGTAATGGAGCAAATGTAATTGATGGTAGATTTATTGATACAGAATCGGGGATATATATTGATATTACTTCGTTGGCGTACACAGAAAATTATTTAACTGAAGATGATGAAAAATTACAATTAGTTGAAAATTTAATAACACCTGGTAAAATTGGTAAATTAAATTCAAACGAAATCTTAAAAAAAGGTTTAGAAATGCAAAATGAAAAAAAATTAATTCATTGTAGAAATAATAATATCTATAGATTGGATGAAATTACTCCGATGCTACCAACTTTATTTGAAGGTGTCCGAACTTTAGTACCATTTAGGTTTGTCCAAATTCTAGAAAGAAAATATCCTGGTGCAATAGATAGATTAAAAGAAAGTACTGGTTGGACTTTCAATAAAGATTTAAAAATGTGGATTAAAAATGAATTGAAATTTAAAAATGTTAAAGAAGAATTTAATAGAATTCATAAATATACTAAATTTAGTGGAATTTATGAAGATGGCTTAAGTATCGATGATGAAACCTGTATTTTAAAACCTGATCAGTTTTTTGTAACCTAACGAACTCTTTTATTTATTTGCTTTACTTTGTTTACTTTACTTTAACTTGAAAATTCTGAACATTAATTTTTTTTTTCCTTATCTTTTTTATCGGATTTGATCATTTCCCCGCGCTTCAAATGCCGAATTAAATTGGTCAGACGACTTAAAGTTGCTACTCATTTTCCCCTAGTTTTTTTTTTTTTGCACCCTTTTTTGTCACCTTGAGTACCATGGTTCCGTCAAGTATGGAACATGATTTTGCCTCTCCCATAAGATTCACATTCCTTATAAATTCAAACAATTTTTATTTTATGTTAAAAAATCATTTTAAAACACGTAAACATTTAATTTTACTAGTTTATTTCTTTTTAATTTTATCATTAATTTTACCTTCTTTATTGTTTATTAACAAATCCTCTTTAAATTCGAATCAATTAATTGAAATTTCAAATGAATTTCATCTAAATAAATTTAAGAGTGATAATTTAGAAAAATTAAATGAAATTATTTTACCATCGTTGGATGATTTATATTTAAATCAAAGACTGAATTATAATAATGATTATATATTTGATCCAAGATTAATAGTTTTTATTTGGTTACATAAATTAAAACATCATCTAATGATTAACGATGGTAATTTAGATCCTTCATTTTCAATACCATTTAGTTGGAATGATTGGCTTGATTTAGATTCAAAATTGTATTTAGAAGATAAATTGATTAATGAATTTAAAAATTTAAATTTAGATGAAATCGATTCAAACTGGAATAAAGCAGAGTTTATTAAAAATTTAAATTGTAATTTATTTTCAAAGATTTTTGAAGTTAATTTAGGTAAGGAAAATGGTAATGTTTGGGCTAACGATGAATGTATTGATATCAGTGATAAATCAAATTATCCCAATTATCCATTTAATTTCATTTGTAATAAAAAAACTGGTAGAAAAATGAATGAAATCGGAAGAATTATTTATGGTGCTTCCAATTTATATACAAATTATCCAATACCTGATAGAATCCATTTTATTGGTGCTGGTATTGATAATTCAACAGTTGTTATTAAAACAAAAGAAACTGAAATTAACAATGATGGAAATTTAATAAATTTTACAAAAGATGCCCTTGGTTTGGAATCAAAATTAACCGGCTTATCTATTGAACAAATTCATTCAAATTTTAATAATAATGGTTTCAAAATAAAAAATTTGATTAATGATATTGTAAATTTATATAATAATGAAAACTTGAATTACTTCAATGATGAGAATTTAATTCAGTTTGATGAATCTTACTTAATTAATTCTGAAATTTCAAAAAAATTGATGAAATCTATTAATTTATCAAAAAAGGATTTTATTTGGAACCATAATGAATTACTGGATCAATTACAATCAAATATTGATAATTATAATCCAACTTCAAATGATTTGAAACCTTTAGATTCTTTATTAGATTATAAAGTGCTATCAGCTATAAAAGATGATTTAGATGTGTTTCAAGAAAGAGGTGAGAATCATCCAAAACATTTAGAAGAAGCCAAAATTATTAATACAACACTTGGTGATCATTACGATTGGAGATTTTTTAATGGATTAAATAAAGTTGATTTAATTAGGCAAGGTGTTATCCATAGAATTGGTAGAGCTTGGTTGAGATTTTGTTATCAAGCTAATTTAACAACTTTTATTGCATATGGTTCAATGCTGGGTTGGGTGAGAAATGGATTAACTTTACCATGGGATGAAGATATTGATGTTATTGTTACTTTAGATTCAATGTATAAATTAGCAAGAAATCATAATAACTCTTTAATTGTTGACGTTTCAATTCAAGATGATTTTAATTCTGGTATTGGTTCATATTATTTAGATATTGGTCCATCATTTTTCTATAGATTACGCGGAGAAGGTGCAAATGCAATAGATGGTAGATTTATTGATATTAAAACCGGTATATATATTGATATTACTGCATTAGCATGGACTGAAGATTGGCTTGATGAAAGAAAAATAGACGATTCAATTAAATCAATTTTTGATAATAATTATAAAAAGTTTAAAGAAGAGAATGAAAATTCAAATGAATTAATTGAAAAAGATAAGGAAATCGAAAGAAAGGCAAATGAATTGCAGAATAATCAAGAATTATATCATTGTAAAAATAATAATGGATTTACATTAAATGAATTAAGTCCAATGGTACCAACCTTCTTTGAAGGTATTAGAGCTTTGGTACCTTTAAATCATTTAAATATTTTGAAAAGAACTTATCCAGGTGCATTAGATAGAAATACCGAACCAAATTTTACTTATTATAATAACTGGAGGTTATGGTTTAAAGATAAAGATTGTAATAAGAAAGACTGTAAAACTTTCGAAAATATAAAATTGTTTGAATACACTAAAGATTACACCTTAAGACATTTGGATTTGTTGGAGAATATGGAATTAAATGAATTGAATGTTGGTGATGAATTGAAACCTTTTAAATTTGATGAATTTATTGTTGACTACGCTAATTATTTGAATATTGCACTATGAAAGTTAAATCAACTTCATTTTTTGCTTACTTTGTTCTACCTTTCTTTGTTCTACCTTTCTTTTTTTTCTATTAAACTTTCTTGTACTATTTTTTTATTTTATTTCGCTTTTCTTTACTTCGATTTTTTTTTACTTAAAATATTGTTTATCTAGAATTTAATATTTGTATTGTTACCAAAAATCAGCTAAAAGCATGACTATCTATAAAAGATATAGTAGTGTAAAACCGTTTTTCAATCCTATTAACTTAGGTTATAAATAAACAAAAGAATTAAATCAAAATTAAATATCAAAAAAAAGAGAAAACATTAACGCTTTTTATTACCTTTCTTCTTAGCCTTCTTTGCTTTACTTTGATTACTATTCACTGCATTTTCAACAACATTTTCTTTAACTATATCCGATTCATTGACTGGTTTATCAAATTTAACATTGCATAATAATGAAGAAACACCATTAATTTCAATAATTTTATTATCGTCAATGATTTTATTATCAGTAGCTTTATCTTCAATGTGTCCTTTATTAGTCATAGCAACATCATCATCATCATCTTGATGAACATTATCAGTTTCGTTGGCCTTACTCTTCAATTTATTTGATTTTTTTATTTTTTTTGTAATATTAATACCAAATGGACCAAAAAAATTTAGTAATTTATTGAACTCTTTAATCTTATAGGTTTTAAAATTTAAGCATATACCATTCTTATAATTAAACGTTTTAAATTTAATTAATGCTAAAGATAATTTATCATTCTTTTTATTATCATCATCACCTTTATTAATTTTTTTTTTGGTTAATTTGCTATGTGTATATGTTATTGAAATTCTAATTGAATTAGGATCTGCTTGAATTAATTGCTGCGCCTGAGTTATGTATGTATCTATATGTTTCGTATATGCCATTATTTAATTTACGTATTATTTGTTTTGCTTTATTTTGCTTTGTTTTGGCTTGTTTATCTAGGGTATTTCGATTTGATTTTTCGTCCACTTGTGGAAAAAAAAAAGGGACGTGCGCCGAACACTTGACAAATCAAATTTTCAATCTTTCAAGTGCAACAATTTTTATGTATTCTTTTTGTTTCGATATTTACAGGATTTAATCACGATGGACCAGAAAAAGCGAAAGAAAGAAAAGGAGAGAAAGTAAATATATATATATAGTACAGGAAATTCTAATTAGTTTCTTCTCGATGGAGTTGATCTTAATTTATGCAAAATATCTAAAGTTGATTTTAATTCATCAGTTAATATATCAGTTTTCTTAAATAATTTTTCTATATCATTTAAAACATTATCAAAGTCCCTTGGCACTGTTCTTAACCCGGAATTACTTGTATCAGTTAAAATAGTTTTGAGATTATCTAAATCCTCAATTTTTAATAAGTATTGCAATAATATCATAAATGTCCAACCATTTGGTTTATCAAATGGTTTTTGTGCCTCTGCTTTCATTCTTTCATATAGTAACATCATTGGTCTTGTCATACCTTCACGGCGATATGCTTTTAATAATTCATTATATAAAAATGGTTTAGTAAATGAATTGGAATTTCTATTGGTGACTTTATTACTAAATGTTAAAGTCGTTTCAATATTCTTTGAATTCTTTAAAGCATTTTCAAACGCTTGTTCTGTTTCTTCAATTGTACAATTTCTTGAAACTACTGGTAAAATTGATGCTTGTAAATTGAAATCTGGTTTAATTGATTTTTTTTCATTAATTAAATAATTATACATATCTAATGAAATTTTTGCACCAGATGAACGTGAAGTTTCATTAATAACCTTTTGTAATGTTTCTTTTGTAATTTGGTGACCTGATTCTTCAAGTCTTTTCAAAATATTCAAAACTTTTTTCGATAATGCATCTAATTTAACTTTAATAAATGATTTTTCATCATTTGAGTCAAATTTTCCTAATAATTCTGTATTTTGAAATGATCCCTCAAAATAATTTAAAAAGAATTCAGCTGAAACTTGAATATCTTTATCTTCAACCATAATATCCAATAATTTATTTGCACCTTGGAAATCTTTTTCCAAAATTAATGAATTGAAATATTGTTCATAAAATTCACTAGTTGGCTTGAAACCTTCATTCTTATAAATAACAAACAATGAAGTTGCTTGTTTCAAATAATTAGATTTAAGTAAACCAATTAAAAGTGATTGTTTAACTTCATCACTAATTAATTCAGGATTTTTTGTTTTGGTTTCAGTAATGATATCGAGTGCTTTATTAACAGCACCTAAATCAATGTATCCACGAACTAACCAAATATAGGTTTCAGAATTTGGTTTAACTTTTGAAGTTAATATATTCCAAATACTTTCAATTCTATTTAATTTATCATCAATTTTAGCTAATGTATTTCCACGTAAAAATTGATTCCAAATATCAATTGTAACTTCGACATCATTATCATTTGTAACTTTTTGAAAAAATTTAAATGCATCTTTGTGTTGATCATTTGTAATAAAAATATCCATGATCTTTGCATAAACTTCAGGTGGTAACTTAGTATCTTTAACATTTTTTAAAATTTGTTCCATTATTGTAGAACAATCAAATGATTTACCTAATTTAGCTAATTCTAATGGGCGTGACCAAGATTCTATATTGGTATAATCTAATGTTGAATCCAAATACTTTCCCCAACATTTGAGGATATATCTTTTCGAACTATCATTTATATTTAAAATTCTTAAACATCTGTGTAAACTTTTAGTTGTAACAGAACTTCCTTCTGTGCCATTTAATATCAATTCAATGAATTTTGGATCAAAACTATAAGGTTTATCTGAAGGTAAAGATAAGAAATAAGCAATTATACCGGTTGCCGCATAGGTTGGCTCGGCATCTGGCATTAAGTTAACATCTTGAATAACACCATTTCTCATTGTAGCAATTTTTTCAAATGATGCTGGATTTTCATTCAAATATTCTAAACCTTTAACCCATAAAGCTAACGCAGCTGCATTATCATTATCATTGATATAACTTAAAACAGTTCTATTAATGTGAACCCAATTTGCAATTTTACGTTCCATGAATAATTCTAATATTCTATTCATTAAATAAGACTGTTTAACACCTTCGGCATCCTTGGTTATATTCATCGCTTTGTTTAATAATGAATTACCAAAACTAAAAGTATTAATTGGTTTTGGGAAATTTTCAGGTGTAAATATATCTTCAACTGCTTTATGCAAAGTTGTAAAATCAACTGACTGATCTCTGATTAAGGCTATAACCAATTTAAAAGGTGGAGCATTATTGACTAGGGCTTCTTCATAGGAATCAAATTTCCTAGACTGATATGAAGGTCTATCATACTTCTTATTATTATTATTATTATTATTATTACCATTACTGTTATCACTGTTATTATCATAGTCTTGATCATTTTTTCTTCTGGTGAAAAAAGGCTTTTGTTGTGAAGGAGATCCTAAAGTGGAATTGAAACGAGGGTAACAACGTAATGCAAGTTGGGAAGGTCTGACTAACCCAAAAAATCTAGTACTAGCTAGGGAGGAGCAACGAGTCAACATCATTGGATTAAAATGGTTTGACAATTGTTGTTAAAACACGTTGAAAAAAAGGCAACGGATTCTTCGTTTCTCTTTACTCAAAATATTTTCAGTTTTTTACGACGCGTCGACTGCAGTCGATGGGCGCGTCTGTGGGAGCGTCGCTTTGCGTCGATTTACATCTATTTATTTGATTCCTATATACAGAGTTTCTAATTAGAAGTACTACTTATTTCACTTTCTTCTAGTAACATGTTGCAATCTATTAAAATATCTTTTAACTGGTCAGATGGTTCCAATCCACTTTTACTATAATCTTCTAATATCCTTTCAATATTGAATATATTCCTATCATTTATCAATGCTTGTAATAATGTTTTATATGTTAAATTATTTGGTTTGATCGTTTTAATCATTCTATCATATAGTTCAAGCATTTGATCGACTTTATATTTTCTTGAATTATAAGTCATAAGTAGTTGATTATATAAAAATAATTTTGGATTGCTATAATTCTGGCCTTTATCAATATTTTTCAAAGCAATTTCAAATGCTTTTTCTGCTTGTTTAACTGTACCAACTTTGGAAAGTATTTTTAAAATTGAGCTTTGTAATTTAAAATTCGGTTTAATAAATTTATTACTAATTGTTAAATAAAAATACATAGCGAGTATCGCTTTGTCAGTATGAATACTCCGTGATTTATCAATCAATGTTTCCAATGTTTTGGAATCAAGTTGATGATTTGATTTCTGTAATCTTTTTAAAATATTTAATGTTTTATTTATTAATGCATGTGTCTTCTTGATTTTCCATGATGAAACATTATTACAGTCAGTTACAATATTTCCTAATAACTGTTCATACCGATATGAACTTTCTAATAATTGTAAAAAAAAATCAGGATTGAATTTAAAATCTTTATCGTTAATCATTTCATCAACTAATTTATTTGCAAATTTAAAGTCTTTAACATTTATTAATTCATTATAACATTCTTCATAAAACTTAATAGATGGTTTAAAACCTTCATTTTTATAAATATCAAATAATACTGTTGAATGCTCTGTATAATTTGTTTTTATTAAATTAATTATAATCGATTCTTTGACGCTACTATTTATTAATTCATTATTTGCATTAGTAGCAATTTCAACTGCTTTATTAATTAAATTTAATTCAACATATCCTTGAAGTAACCAAATATAAGATTCTGAATTTGGTTTAACTTTTGAATTTATTAAGTTCCAAATATTTTCTATTCTAAATAATTTATTATCGCTATCTGGAAGTAATACATTTGAACGTAAATATTCATTCCAAATATTGATTGTTATTTCAATATCTTCATTTTTAGTAATTTCTTCAAAAATGTTTATGGATTTCCTATATTCTTGATTTGTATTATAAATATCCATAATTAAAGAATAAATTTTCAATGGTAATTCAATGTTATTTCGATTAATTTCTTTCATAAATTTTTCCATTATTAAAGTACATTCAACTGAAAGCCCAGTTTTGGCATATTTTAGTGGTAAATTCCAATCTGACGCAACGGTATATGATAATTCAGGCTTCATACACAGTTTCCAACTTTTCAAAACAAATTCTTTAGATTTTTTATCTAGATTTATAATTTTTAAAATGGAGTTTAAATTTTCTAATGTGACGGCATCATCATTTGTTAAATCATTTTTTAATATCCATTTAACAATGTTTCTATTTATATCAGAACTATTTGATACAGTCAAAAAATATGAGATTATACCAGTATTAATATAAGTTGTTTTTGAATTAAATCTATTATTATGTAGTGTTCGGAAGTCTTCAAAGTCTTTTGGGTTTTCATTTAAATAAGTTATTCCAACTTTCCATAAATTCCAAGCCTCAACAATATTGTTTTCATTTATGAGATTAATAATTGCTTTATTTATAAGAAACCAATTTGCTAAACTGTTACTTATCAATAACTTGATCAATCTATTTATTAAATATGAACTTTTAATATCCGAACCAATGTTGGTCCTAAGTATTTTGTTTATGAATGAATGGAAAAATTTAAACGTTTTAAATTTATTTGAAAAAGTTTTATTCTTTAGTAAATTTTCGGTTCTTGAATAAATAGTTTCAAAATTTAATGAATCATCATTTAAGATTTGAGTTATATCTTTATAATCTATTGAATTTCTATTTTTATTATATTGTTTAATATTTTTTTTAGGTCTAGAGAAATTTCTATTTAACTTTTTTATTTCTTCTGGTGGCATCCAACCAGGTCTTCTGAAGAAATATTTATGGCCTTGTTTAAGCTGTTTAACTTCTTGAACTTGTTCCAGATGCTGACTATCTTCTTCTACTTTGAGTTTTATTTGTAACTCTTTTGGCTTTCGTTTGTCTGAAAATCCTTGTTTACTCTTTCCTATTCTTTTTATATGAATCAATTTTCTTTGTGGATTCTCCTTTGAATTTTTAGTAAAATGTATATATCGATTTTGTTGTATTGAATTTTTCAATGAAAATTGATTATCAAATCCTGTTTTATCTATGAAATTAATATGATTAAAACAACAACAACCAATTTTAAATGGTTTCAATGACCTAAAGAAGATATCCGTAGCATTATATACAGCATGATACAACATAAATATTTATATACAAAGTATAGATTGTTAAATTGTCTTTTGATACTTCTTAAAACACAAAGGGTAAAAAAAAGAAGAATCGCGTTGACTAAATTATTTAAAATTAAATTTATCTGTATTATAATCAACATCAGTATGATCATCATATACATTTATATAATTATCAGTTTCATTAGACGAACCAATATCTTCAAATTCTTCTTTAATGTAATTAAATATTTTTTGATATATCAAATGTTAATTAATAAACAAAGTTTGTTAATATGGTTATTAATAAAATTATCAAAAATTTCATATTTCGAAAGTTCAATGTCTCTTTATTGGCTTTCATGTAATTCACTTGGAGTGAAACCAAAAACAAGGAAATACTTTTTTCTAGGTTTCAATTGTTAATGAAAACAATTATTTACAAAGTAAATGTGTTTAAATTTCATTCGATAGAAGAGAAAATTTAAATTATTTGAAGGGATCCCGAGAATATTAGTTATTGTTTTAATATATTAAGTAAAAGGTAATGTGACTTCTCAGTCCGTACTACATCCGATAAAGAACTATCTAATTTTGAATCGATATATTGTTTATATAGCAATTATTATATTAAAAATTTAGTAAAAAAAGTCAAATAAGAGAAATTAACTGTATGACTGAAAGATAATGTACATTTAATTTAAGAAGAAAAAAGGTTTGAATTTAACAACTTCATAAGAACAACACGATAAAAAAAAAAGAAAAAAACTTAATTAAAAAATATTTGAAAATAAGTGGAAGCCAAAAAAAAAAAAAAAAAATAAAGATGTAATGTTAATAATGACAACAACAGAAAATAAAAAGAAATGAATATAACAGTCCCAAAATAGAATTTAATAATTCAAACCCTTAATAATAATACAACTTGAAGTCTCTAATTTAACACCAAACTTCAGGTTTATCTGATTTTTTTTTATTTTTTCCGTTATTAATTTTCGAAATTTTAGCTAAAACATCCAACATTTGAATTGTCTTTGAATCATGATTATAAGAATTACCAATTTTAGAAATTAATTGAGTTAAATCACCATCTTCTAATGATTCTAAATCAGTTTCAACACTTTTCCCACATGAACATGAACATGTTTGTGGAGTGGAGTTACATATTTCGCAAGAAATATAATCAACATCTTTAGCTTCGCCTGAACTTGCTGAAGGGATATATTGATTTTCAATTTGTTGTTGCCTTTGCTTTGATGTATGCAATTTATTGCTATCAATGAAATCATTCAGTATTGATTTGATATCATTTTGTGAAATATTAAAATAATTTTCAATATTTGTAACTGTATTTTTATCATTTAATTTTTCTTTCTGAACCTGTTTCTCAAGCTTCTTTTGTTCTAATAGTTTGATTTTCATTTTGGATAAGTCTGCTAACTGAGATTCTATTGAATTTAACTCATCATCAATTGTAGTAACTTTAACGGGAACCTCTTTTACTTCTTTTTCATTAATTGGAACATTAATTGAAGTTTGAACAGGAATTTTAGCATTTTTTTTTTTTTCTTGTTCTACATTTTTGGAATAGGATGATAGTCTTTGTTTATTTTGTTTTTCTGAAAGTTGTAATTGCTGTTGACTTAATAATAAATCTTCTTTCAAAATGATAATTTCATCACATTTTTCCCTTAATTTTTGTTTTGAAATTTCACAATAATTTTTTAATTCAAGAATTTTAGTTTCTAAATAATCGATTTTATCTTGATCATTACAACTTCCCAATTTTAATTTTTCATTTTCTTCTGTTAAACTTTTACATTTTATCTTTAATGAATTTAATTGTTCCAATTTATATTTCATAGAATTAACTTTAATATTACTCAAATTATTAGTCTTTAATGGTAAATAAGAAGGTTCATTCAATATCAGACTTGGATCATCTGATTCATTATCAAACCTAACGTTATTAGTTGTTGTATGAAGACCTAAATTAGCAGAACCAGTACGTCTATTAATATTTGAACCATGACGTGATAAATTTCCATACAAATTTCTATCACTTACAAACAAATCAGAATATTGAGAATCTTTCATAGTGGTTTGTTTCTTAATATCATTTTTCTTCTTTATAGGACTTAAATTAATTGATCTTGTAATTTCAATTGAAGATATATCATCAGCATCTTGATAATTATCTTTTTGATTATCATTATCATTATCATTATCATCATTAGGTTTATCATAAAAGTATTTTGAATATTTTAGAGGAACATTTTTTCTTAATATTATGTCATAATCATTTAATTCATTCATAAATTTCGTTCTATTTAAATATTTACCTTTCATATTCCCATGTTTAATTGGCTTATTTTCTAATACAGCTGACAGATTATCTTTATAATCTTGAATTGGCAAAGAATCGAACATTTTTTTTTTTTTTTAATGTTTTTAATAAAGCTCGTTAAATTATATAGCTATTATTAAAAATGCTGAAAATAAAAATAAAATTGATCTTCAGCAGTTTGGGGTAATTGGATTATAGCGTGTTTTGTTTGAGTTGTTGAAGTAAACAAAGGGTAAAAAATATACGCTCACTCTCACACAAAGACGTCTCAAGTTTATTTTTTGTTTTTTGTTTTAAACGCGTTTTGAAACTGCGCCACGAATACATCTATGCCTTTTAATAGTTGAACACATAAATGTACAAAGTTGTAAGCAAATTAAATATTTAATGGTTGTATATATATATATATATATATATACATATATACAAGTACAAGTACAAGTACGAGAATTCTTTTAAGTTAACTTCGTTGTGTCCTTCATTACACTACTTCTTTCACATTTTTAATCTTTGAATAATTCACTTTATTCAAACAAAGTAAACATAATCAACCTTCTTTAATTTAAAATAAATTATTTTAAATTTCCAGCAATAACAAATAAATATAAGTTCAATACAAAAATACTTAAATCACTAGTTCTTCATTAATTACTTGAGCGACGCGTCGAAACGGAATCAATCAAGTTTTGTCCGAGAGAAAAAAAAAACAAAAAAAACAAAAAAAAAAGTCCGTAAGAGGAAACCTAGAGCGAAAGCTGTTTGACAGATCCGTGGGGCCGTGGGGCCGTGGGAGAGACAGACCGTAGTGGACGTGGACGTGGCTAAACCGGTGGCGGTGTCGCTATCGATCTGCCAATCTAAAGATTGCTTAAAATGACGTGCCAATGTAAATTGCTCGTGTGACCGACTGTAAAAGAGTTTTTTTTTTTTTTGTTTTTTTTTTTAACAGATCCGATTCGGTGGATCTCTCGGGAAGAAACCGAATTCGACCGAAATCTTTGCTTTAGAGCGACTTATAGCTAAATAGGTTTAAGTAAAAATTATTAGAGAAAAAATTAGGGTGAACTAGAAAGTTCACATACGACTTTTAATTATATATTAATATGATAACTATAAAAAGTTAATAGTAGATATTAGAAACGAACAAATGAAATCTTCATATTATATTAAAGTAATACGAAATTATAATAAGAAAGCAGCAATGGCCATTAAAGCAGCACCACCGTTAACGGCTAAGTTTGCAGCACCATCATCGGATTGGGTTGAAACAGTAATTGAAGCGGTAGCTGATTTTGAAGTAGAAGCACCAGATGAAGCACTGAAAGTGGTTGCTGATGAAGAGGATGAAGTGGCGGTGGCAGAAGTAGTTGAAACAGCTGATGATGAAGCTTCAGTTGAAGAAGAAACTTCAGATGAAGAGGTTGAAGAAGTTTTTGAAGAACTTGAAGAAGATGAAGATGATGATGAAGATGAAGATGATGAAGAAGAAGAAGTTTTCTTAGATGACGAAGTGTAAGTAGAACATAAGTCTTCAAAGTAAGAAGTAGCGGTATCAAGATCACCGGAAGGACAGGTTGTAGATAAACAAGATTCGAAAGTATCGTATTCATTTTCACAAACACATTCGATTTCATTTAAACTTGAACAAGTTGATGAAGATTTAACAACAGATGAAGCACAAGCTAAAACACAAGCTGGTGGTGTAGCAACAACTGGAGAAACTAAAGAAGTAGCAATTAGGACGATAGGTAATAAGAAAGCAGACATTGTTAAACGAGAGTAAGTAGTGTACTTGTTGTTATAGAAGGAAAGAAAGAAAGAAAGAAAAAAAAAGGGAGAGAAAAAAATCAAGCTGGGCTCTAAAAGCCTTGTTTATATTTTCAAGAGGGGTTCATTGCTATGAATATTCTCGGGAAAGTTAATTTGTGGCACAACGTGGTGGCACGGCGAACGGTGCACGGTTGCAGGTTATTTTTAGTTAATTTTACACGTGCACAAAACAGGGTGATAAAAACGTGATGAAAGCACGTAACGTGCTTTCATCACGTGCCAACACAATTACGCCGCATTCCTTTTTCTCGCCACAAACGTCATCTCTATAACCATTTTATTCCAACTTCTTTATCTGTTGTCCCCCTTTTTTTTACCCTGTTTGCCTGCCATTCATCAACCCTTTAAATACTGCTTTATCATTTTAACTCTGTTTATCCCCTCCTTCTTTTCCTTTTCATGAATTTTTTGACAAGGAGTCCTATATTTAAACAATTCCGTCCTCCTTTTCTACACTTTACTCCTCACTCGTCAATGTCTTCTATTAATGACCCAACCGCAACAACTCCAACTTATCAAGTTCTTTGCTCCTCTTTACAGAAACCTGATATAGATAACAGAAAATACGAAATTATTCAATTGGAAAATAAACTAACCGCTTTATTGATTCATGATGATACCACTGATAAATCTGCTGCTGCTTTAGATGTTAATGTTGGTTCTTTTAATGATCCAAAAGATTTACCTGGTTTAGCTCACTTTTGTGAACATTTGTTATTCATGGGTACTAAAAAGTATCCAAAAGAAAATGATTATTCTTCCTATTTATCAAAAAATTCTGGATTTTCAAATGCTTTTACTTCTTCTTTACATACAAATTATTATTTTGAAATTGCAAATAATGCTATGGAAGGTGCTTTAGATAGATTTTCTCAATTTTTCATTTCACCTTTATTTGATCCTTCTTGTAAGGATAGAGAAATTAAAGCTGTTGATTCGGAAAATAAAAAAAATTTACAAAATGATAATTGGAGATTGTATCAACTATCAAAATCAACAACTTCATTAAATCATCCTTATAATGGGTTTTCAACAGGTAATAAAGAAACCTTAGGTGATTTACCTTCAAGTTTAGGTATCGATGTTAGAGATGAATTATTAAAATTTCATAGCAAACATTATTCAGCAAATTTAATGAATTTAGTCATTGTTTCAAATGAATCAATTGAAACTTTAAAAAAATGGACAGTTGAAAAATTTTCAAATATTGAAAATAAAAATTTGAATTTACCAATATTTAATCACTCTCCTTTTAAAAATGCAAATTACACAGGAAATTTCATTAAAGCAACTCCAATTATGGAATCAAGATCTTTACAACTATCTTTTCCAATTCCTGATTCCCAACCTTTTTGGAAAAATTTACCTTGTAAATATATATCTCATTTAATTGGTCATGAATCTGAAGGTTCTTTATTATATAATTTCAAGTTGAATAATTTAGCTAATAATTTATCTGCTGGTTCAGTCAATATTTCACCTGGTTATTCTGAATTCATAATAGAAATTGAATTAACTTCTCAAGGTTTGGAGAATTATAGAGATATACTTAAAGATATTTTCAAATATTTAAGTATGCTAAAATCGGTGAAACCACAATATTGGATATATAAGGAAATTCAAGATCAATCAAAATCCGCTTTTAAGTTTAGACAAAAGTCTGGAGCTTCCTCTACTTGTTCAAGATTAGCAGGCTCTTTACATAATTTACATTATTATGATTTAAATATTCAAGATTTTAATGAAGAAATTAAATCAATGCCTTCGGTTAAATCAATTCCTTATGAATATCTATTATCTACAACCATTGTTAGAGAGTTTGACGAAGATTTAATAACCAACTATTTGGAATTTTTAAACCCTAATAATTTCAGATTAATGTTAATATCAAAAGATTTATTAAATGAAAATGAAGATGAAATTAAACATGAGAAATGGTATGGAACTCAATATAGCTCATCTGCAATTCCTCAAACTTTAACTATCGAATTAAATGATGTTTATAATTCAAATATTCAATCAATTTATAAATTACCTGAAGAAAATAAATTTATTCCAACTGATTTCACTTTGGTTCCAAATGAATTATCTTCTGATTTTAAATATCCAAAATTGATTAAAACAAATGAAAATTTAAAGTTATGGTTCAAACAGAATACTAAACTGGGTGGCCCAAGATCTTCAATTACATTGAAATTAAATTTACCAGGTTCTACTTCATCCCCGTTAAATTCTTTATTAATGTCACTGTTTGTTGAAATTGTTGATGATGAATTAAATTCCACTTCTTATTTAGCTTCGATTGCTGGATTATCGTATGAAATCAATGTTGCAAGAGAAGGTTTATCTATTGAAATTATAGGTTATTCCCATAAATTGGAAATTTTACTAAGTTTAATAATGGATAAATTAATATCATTTACTGATCCTTTACAACAATCTCAAATGTGGAATGATACAAGAATTCTAAGATTTAATTCAATTAGAGAAAAATTGTCAAAATCTTTAAGAAATTTTGGTTACTCAGTTCCCTATAATCAGGTTGGGCCAATTATTTCAAGTTTAGTTAATGAAAATTCTTGGTTAATTGATGATGAAATTCAGGCTTTAAAAATGGCAAATTTTGACTCTTTAAGAAACTATTCATTAAATTTATTGAATAATTGTTTTATGGAATTATTAATTGTTGGTAATTATGATAAATTACATTCAATCAAAATTAGTGAATTAATTGAAGCGAAATTATTAAGTCATAAATTTACTTCATTATCGGAATCACAATTTACTAGAGGTCGTTCTTTAAATTTGACAAAAGGATTAAATTTTCATTATATTAAATTAAATGATGATATAAAAAATATTAATTCTTGCATTGAATTATTTCTTCAATGCAATGAATTATTAAATAATGATAAAGAAAGAGTTTTACTTGAATTAGTTGCCACCATTATACATGAACCATTTTTCAATAGGCTAAGAACAAAAGAACAATTGGGTTATGTTGTTTTTTCAGGTTTAAGAGAAACAAGAACAACTTTTGGTTTAAGACTGTTAATTCAATCAGAAAGATCTACAGAGTATTTGTTAAAACGTATTAATTCATTTTTAATTAAAATGAATTATGCGATTAATAAATTAACTAGTGAAGAATTCAATAAATATACCAATTCATTAATATCCAAAAAGAAACAAAAGGTTAAAAATTTAAAAGAGGAAAAATCAAGATATTGGAATAGAATTGCTACAGGTTTTTATGACTTTGAAAGACATGAAAATGATATAAAGAAATTAGAATCACTTACAATAGATGAATTAAAGGAATACTTTTCAAATAAAGTTTTTAACAATGATCAGCACGGTAACTTGATTGTTCACCTAAAGTCAAAAGTTGTACCAAAAGTTTCGAATCTTAATATATTAAAATCGACTATTTCAAATTTTTTGTATGATTTAAATGAATTTGAAGAGATTGATTATCCATATAATGAAATCAATGAATTAATTGATGAATTGGCTTCAGCAAATGATTCAAAAACATTAAATGAAGATATTGAAATAACATCAGCGTTAATAAATAGTATCATAAGTTCAAATCAGTTTACATCATCATATCCAAATTTTAAGTATTCTGATGAATTAATTGCCTACATCTTAAATGAATTAGATACTTCCTATGAAAATAAAATAGTTGAAGATGATCAAAATATATTAATCAAGCAAATTGGTGAATGGAAATCTTCAATTCCATTAACTCGTGCTCCAACCGCAAAGATACTAGACGAATATATAGATATCGATGAAATTAAAGTTAACGGAGATAGCAAGTTGTAAGAAAAGCAAAGAAAAATAAAAAAGGAGAAGTTGCATAATCATTAAACTATAGATTCTACTTTATAAACAATTTATTAGATTTACTACATGAGTTTATATATATTTGCTTTATTTTTTTTTTGTATTATTTATTAATTACGTGTTCCCTTTATTAGAATATAAAAGTTGAGTTTGAAATTTTTGATACATTAGTTATTGATAATTGTTTAATTAAAGAAATAATACTATCTTAAAAAATTTAAAAGTAACATAATTATAAATATGATAAGAAAATTAATTAGTCTTGGCTGGAGCCATCTTCTTCTTACTAGAATAGCTGAAAAACATTAAGCAAAGTGGATATAGTAAATTATTGACAACAATCCAACCAATTAAAACACCAATTGATCTGCCTAAATGAACTCTTGAGGTATCAAAGAAAATAATTTTCATCCATTCATAAGAATGTTTAATTGGAAAAATATATTCAAATCTATAAAATTCAGGACAAACTTCAACCGGTGAGAAAGTTGCAGAAATATTCAAAACAACAAATGATAACATCCAGAAACCCATCAATGGTGGAAGGGTTGAAAAGCAAATTAATGACATATTTTCATTAGCCCCACCTACTGCTGCCATTGTCAGATAATTACACATCCAAAAGACACCAAATCCACCTTTCCAAGCTTTATTCATATTAACTTGAAATGCAGCATTTAAAGCAGTAAGACCTAATGAAACAAATAAATATGTGACTTGAGATGACAATATACGATATAAAACGTAAGACTTTGGATATAGTTGCTTCGGTAATTGACCGTTTATTCCTGCAAACCACATAACCTGGAAGAAAGTTAAGATGATAACATAAATCAATCCAATTTGAACAGTTGCCATTAAAACAGGATCAGTTAAGGGTCTACCATCAGTAAATTCAATTGTTGGAATTGTAGTTAACATATCGTTATCTCTGGCTGAAATTAGTTGATTGGATGTTAGATTTGATAATAAAGTTGGATATATTGTATTTTTCAAGATATTATCGTAAATTAAACCAAATTCTTTTAATGCTGGGGTTACATAAGAACTCATACCACTTGGATCTCTACCTGTTTCATAATAACTTTTGATAATACCCGTTGTATTGAAGTATTCTTCATTATCAAAAGCTTCTAAGATTTGAGAAGAAGCATTGTCAGTTGGGATGTAAATTGAAGCCCAATAATTTTGTTGATGAACTTCATGTATGACTTCATCCTCTGTTAAATTGTGAGAAACAATAGTCCAACCTGCTAAAGATTTCACCCTTGGATTTTGAATGGTTTCATATACCGCTTGATTTATTATACTGGAATTGTCTGACTCTAGTGATATTATAACCTTTAAGTTTACCAGACGGTCTTCTCTTTGATACATAGATCCCCAATATATTGAAAAAACACCAAACAGAAACGTTAATAAAATTATTATAATTGTTGAAAAGCTTCTAATAAATTTAAAATTGAAGATAACTTTCGTTGAAAAGAAACTATGTAATTCGATTTTCTGGACAGGTTCCCCATTTTGTTGGGGTTTTTCTGATTGATGACTTGCAACTTGTGATACCCTTACTTCCTGATCTATTCTAGTTGTATTCGCTTGCGATGAATATTGAGTAGCTGAATTCAATAAAACACTTTCATAATTGTCTTTAATTTCACCGTAATCTTTATCTTGATCACCAGAAGAATATATCTGAGATTCTACGTCTGAAGACTTATTGTAGCTCTCAGATAGAGCTACAGCAGGTGCATTTATTTCCATACTCGTAGCAGTGTATTGAGGTTTATCAAGGGAAGTTCTTGATTGATCGTTTTTTAGAACGGTCAGATGAATACAGTTTCAACAGATATGTAGAATTGGTCGCTTTAAATAGAGTGAATTGAGAAATTGGGCTACCCCCTAAAAAAACGGAATTAGGACTTAACAGGATGGGCCCGAAAAAAAAGCAACATCAAACAATCGGAGTTTATTTCGGATATAAAAGGAACTTTCTACCAATAATTAAACAACAGCTATTGGTGGAAATAGCGGGTCGGAGTTTGGCCATTAGTAATGATTTTATGGGCTCATCTTTTCTTTTTAACAGATTATAAAATGGATAGGTATATTCTTGTGATAATCAAAATGTCGCCTTGTTAAGAAGTTTAATTCTCTTCATAGTAATACTTGTAAAATAATATTTTTGATAACACAAAGATAGCCATATTGATTGAAGATTCTAATATTACCTAGATATATAAAGCACCTTAGAATAGTTATGTCGAGTGTCTAAACTGGAGGTGCTGTAGCTTGTAGATGTAAATGATTTATGATACTTTTTGATTTAGAAACTTCTGCCATTAGAACTAAATGAGAATTAATTGAATTAATTCTGTCATATTGATCAATAATGCTTTTGGTTTGGGATAAACAAAAAAATGGATACAATAATTGGAATACTTTCAAGAGAAAAAAAGTATTAAAAATGAGTGAAAAGTCAAAATATGTGTCTGTATTGATTTTATGGAGTCACCTCTTTATTTAAGCGATGGGTAACAATCACTTTTTTCAGCTTCGGTCATTCTTGAAAACACATATAAATATCTACCATTACCTAGTTATTCTGTGCAAAGATATATTTAGTGCAGAGCCTAGTTGTCAGTCGAATTTGAAAACCATTAGAAGTTGCGTCCGATGCGGTCCATGCCCAAGCTCAAGTGTATGCACCATGCCCATTCCACGCACCGTGCCCAATCCAGTCCCTGCCCTGAACCACTGTTTTTCCAACTAAACACACTATATAAAGCAATGAATTTACCTTAATGTCAATTCTGCTAGAACCAAGAATTTAATATTTGGTAAACAAATACTATATAAATCAACTCATAATGAAAGTTTCCCTAGTTTATATCTTACCATTTGTCTCTCTTATGGGAGAAGTTTTTGCCGATTGGGACCCTAATACTTCTGGTGCTGACTTTACAACTTTAACTGAAGGTGCTCCAGTGGGTGATACTGATCCAACAGGTACTTATGCGCTTGCTTTAGAAACTTTTGATGGTGGTTATATGAAGAAAAGAGGCTATTCAGGAAACCATGTTAACAAATTAATTAGAGCTAAAGAGCAACAGAAAAAAGCTTCTAAAAAGAGTAAGGCCTCAAAAAAGGCAAGCTTAAAAAGTAAGCAAGCTAAAGCTAAAGCTAACAAAGCAGCAATAAAAGGAAGTCGTAAAACTATTGGTGATACATGTTCTGAATCAACTTATATTTCCTCTCAAACTTTCACCCTTGCTGGTGCAACCAACTATTATGCTTACAGATTGACAACTACAGTTTGCAATGAGGTTGGTGTTCCACAAGCAACCACTGTTTCTGCTGATTCCTCTTATATAAGCGCATATGTGGATAGTGACTATTCTTCTTCAGATGAGGTTGCTTATCAAGAGAGTGATGGTCAAGTTCGTGCTTATATTGTCGGATCAGTCGATGACGACAGTGGCTCATTACCTTCTATTTGTTCATCAGAAACAGACTTTTCTTTCTATTTTTCTGATGGTGTTATTTACGATCAATCGGATAGAATTGGCTCTATAGTTTCTAATGAACAATTCCAATTTGATGGTCCTGTTCCACAAGCTGGTACTCTATACGCGAATGGTTGGTCATTAACCAAAGATAATTATCTTGCTTTGGGTGATAGTGACTTGTTTTATGCATGTCCTCAGGATGATGACTACAAGGTTTATTGGGATACTTCGGATACAGCGTGTGTTGAAGTTCAAATAAAGGCGTATGAAGTTGATTACAGTTGTTAATCGTGGTATTTTTA
>JAJLSH010000080.1:58675-160296 GCA_030567475.1 Ambrosiozyma angophorae | reverse complement strand
TGTTGGTACTGCAATGCAATTATCTGGTAATGGTTTAGTTTCATATTATTTGAGTAAGGTTTTAGATTCTATTGGTATCACTTCGACAGATGAAAAATTAGTTGTTAATGGTGGTTTGATGATTTATAATTTTGGCGTTTCTATTACAATGGCCTATTTTGTTACCTTATTCAAGAGAAGAACGATGTTTGTTTCTTCATTTAGTTTAATGTTATTCTTCTATGTCATTTGGACAATTTTGTCTGCTATTAACCAAAAGAGAGACTTTAAAGACAAATCATTGGCCAAGGGTGTTCTAGCTATGATTTTCTTCTATTATCTATCTTATGATATAGGGTTGAATGGTTTACCATATTTATATGCTACTGAAATCTTACCATATACCATTAGAGCTAAAGGTTTAAACTGTATGTTTATTACTCAACAACTATGGGTGATTTACAATGGTTTTGTTAATCCGGTTGCTATGGATGCAATCGAATGGAAATATTACATTGTTTATTGTTGTATTATTGCTGTTGAATCGGTTGTTTGTTACTTTACTTTTATTGAAACATCAGGTAAGACTTTAGAAGAAGTTGCTGAAGTTTTCGGTGAAACCCCAGCTGACATTGAAGAACTGGTTTCTAAAGAACGTGCAAAACAGGAAATTGGACACTTGGAGACTTGTCATTCTAATTGATTGGATTCGTCCTCGTACTTTATCCTTTAAAGGTTTTCTTCTCTCTAATGTTTATTTGGTCTTTTTGGAATTTTTGCACTTTTCAGTTAGTGTGTTTTGTTCTTTGAGCTCTTTTATTTTTTACTTTATCTTCATTCACTCTCAAATTTATTATGAATATTATTATTAAGCAATTGAATTTAGTTTCCCCTTTTTTCATAATAGTTTACTTTCTCCTATCCACTCTTAAAATGTCTCGAGATGCCCTTAATCAGAGCTATGTCTCTAAAAAGATTCTTTAATTGATGGTATTAAAAGAAAAACTCTGAATCGGAAAATTGCACTGACGGCAGCTATATTTCTGAACGGGGTAAGCGTTTGTTTGTTTCCTAGTATTGAAGAATAGATTGGTACATGCACCAATAGAAAGGGTTAGAAATACGGAAAGTTCAATTCCGCCAAGTCTAACGAAAGGGTGTTATGAAGCCACAGCTAAAAAAAATGGAGGTTTATTGATTTTCGAATCTAGTACTGCTTCCCAACTAGGAGGCATGCTTTTTAAGGAAAGTGCAATTTACACTAATGATGAATAATCCAAGGCCTATAAAGAAATTGTTAATGCTGTTCACGCCAAAGGTTCCGCGATTGCAATTCAACCTAAACCATTTTTTTAGAGTTGCTAATACTGTCTTTAAGAAGGAGGTGTGGCGTTACTACTATTAGGGCCATCAAGGCTATATTTTAGCGAAGAGCACCAAAATAGCATTGACGGATCTGGTGTTGAGTTTAGGCATTTCACTCTAAGAGAGATTGATCAAATAAAAAAAGAATTCGTCCATACAGCTATATTGGCAGTTGAAAGTACTGGTTTGGATTTTGCTGAAATACACGGCGCTCATGCATGTTTTTTAGGTCAGTTTATTAATATTGCGTCAAATCAGAGAACTGACAAATATGGTGGTTCAATTAAAAATAGACCAAGGTTAGCATTAGAAATTATTGGTGACTTGGCAGAAGCAACTGGAGCACATCAAATTGGTATTCTACTTTCTCCATATGTAGAATTTCAAGGTGTCTCGATTGCCAAATCAGAATTGCTACATCCGATCACCCAATACACTTATATCTATTCTGAATTAGAAAAAAAAAAAAAGATGGAAGGAAGGGCGCTTGCATATGTTCCTTCCGTTTAATCAAGAGCTGTTACCAGTATTGTCATTTTTGGAGGCTCTGCATACTCAAGTAAATGGGTTGGTCAGATATGAAAAGATGTTCTTATCAAAACTGGTGCTTTACAGCAGCCTGATTATCATTCATTGATTAAAAATTTTAACTCTAATGACAGAACCGTCATTGGTGTGAGTAGATATTTTACCTCTAACCCCCATTCAGCTGATAGACTGAAAGAAGGTAAAGAGCTGACTAGAGATCAGAGGCAATATTTCTTTACTGACGATAATTATGGATATAATACTTTTAGTAAGTATGGTGAAAGGCATTTGAGTCGTGATAGTGGAGAAGGAAGAAAGTTCTTGTTGCTTTATCAAAATTATTTATTTACATTTTTGACCTTTGGGTAATTCTTTTTATTCTTTTTAATATATTTATGAAACTTTGATAACTGAACAAAAATGCAATTTCTTTTGAACTCGTTTCTAAGTTCTTTGTTGCCTGTAAAATAACATTTCTTTCCGGTGAGCTGTGGAGCATAAAGCTGTCGTTCTAAACACTTTGCGTTTTTCGTTAGCCTCCATCTGTGATCTCGGTTAGAGGCGTTTGGGTAGTTCTTAACCAGACACAGTAACCTTAATATATCAACTAGGTTCAATCATCAATACTGCTTTCTCAATTAGTTTTCGGTGTTTCCGTATTTGAATTAGTCAGCACTTGCGAATATCCTGGGTATAATGTCAGTGAAAACATTTGAGGGCAGTAAAAGGCCCCTCATCAATCCTGGTAAAATTCCCAGTTGTGATTTTTCTCACAAATGGCAAATGGTTTTCTATTTAAGCTTCTTTCTCCCCTGACCTTTGTTTTTTCAGCGGGGTAATAACTAGGGTAATCGTTGATCTGTCTATCATAAGACACCTTTGACTCCCAACCGTGTTATCATAACTTTTAAAACCTTAAATGACCCCACCAACCCTAAGTAATACAAACTTATTTAAGCCAATTAGAGTTGGTAAGGTTCAGTTGAAACATAGATTTGTGTATGGGCCTACCGCAAGATACAGAAATACTCAAGACGGGATTCCAACCGACCTTATGAAACAATATTATGCAGAAAGAGCAGAACATAATGGCGGATTATTAATCACAGAAGCTTGTAATGTTTCTCCGCAAGGAGGGTTGGCGAATCAATCTGGTATGATGTACACTAAAAGACAAGTAGAAGGCTGGAAACGGATTGTTGATGCTGTTCATGCAAAGGGTGCAGCATTTGCCATGCAAATTGTTCACTTAGGTAGGGTTGGTGATCCAAATCTATTAAAGAAAGAAGGCCTGCCGGTTTTAGGTCCCTCAAAATTATACTTTAGTAAAGAGCATAAAGAATCAATTGAAAAATCAAATAACGAATATAGGGCATTCACTTTAACAGAGATTGACCAATTAAAAAAAGAATTTGTTCGTGCTGCTAAGTTAGCAGTTGTAGTTGCTGGTTTTGATTTTGTTGAAATACATAGTGCTCATATGTATACTATTTGTCAATTCATTGATATTTCGTCGAATGAAAGAACTGACAAATACGGAGGTTCAATTGAAAATAGATCGAGGTTAGCATTAGAAATTGTTGATGACTTGGTGGAAGCCATTGGTGCCGATAAAGTGGGCATTAGATTATCTCCATATGGTATGTATCAAGGTGGCTCGGGTGCTAATTCTGAAAAAATGCATCCAATTGCTCAATATGCTTATTTGTATTCAGAATTAGAAAGGAGAGGTAAAGAAGGCAAAAGAATTGCGTATGTCCATCATGTTGAATCAAGAGTTGCCAATGGGGGTATGAGTAATGATCCTGAGTTTTCAAGTGACTGGGTTACTCAGATTTGGAAAGGTACTCTAATCAGAGCGGGTGGTTATTTACAACAACCTGATTATCATGCATTGATTAGAGATGTTAATGCTAATGACAGATCATTGATTGCTTCTTCAAGGTACTATTCTTCTAACCCTGATTTAGTGGTCAGATTGAGAGAAGCTAAAGAATTGACTCATTACAAAAGACAGTATTTTTATCAAGGTGGCAATGTTGGTTATAATACTTTTGGTAGATATGGTGAGGCGGAATTATCAGAAGATAGTGAAGAAGCCAAAAAACTTCCAATACCGTTAGCTTAAATATATTTTCTTCTTCTAAAACGTTTACGGGCTTTCATTTACAAGCTTCCAATTTCCTAACTGTGGGAAAACCTAAATAAGTCTTTGTAATCGTGGATCGGCTTGATGTCATTAGTCTGAATGGTAATTAGTGCTTGTGTGAACATGTTGGTCTGAGTTAACGTTACTGTCAGTTTAATGGCATATACTACTCAATTTTGTTTAAAGCCCACTTCTGATATCCTATCAAAGGATATAAATAGTTATACATATTCTATAGAGGTAAAAATTGTAAAACCTTTAAATATGAATTTACAACCTAATGATTGAAGCACAGAATCAGTTTTTATTACCTGGAATTTATCCCGAAAATAATATATTAACATTTTCTGTCTTTATGCTTACTACGTATTTTGAAAGCTTTTTCAACTCCATTTCTTAATGCAACTTTTGAGATTATGAGTTTTCTGAAGTTGCCTATTGGATTATATCATCCTCAAAAGACAAAATGTTTAACACATTGGGTCAGAAACTAACTTTTCAGTAAATATAACATGCGCTAATTCATATTCTATATTTTTCAACAAACTTCATTGGTACTCTGAAACTATATTTGAAAAGTGAATAAACTAAAATAAGAAATTAATAGCGTATATCTATCTAAATCAAAACTTTCTCTCTGGCCAATTTTTTCTTCTTCTTAGCCGAATTAACATTTGAAAATTTTCTCCACTTACGGATTCTATAGCCTCTATTATCTTCCCAACTTTTTTTATATTCAGCTTCACTTTCAACTTCTTTCATCTTTTCTTCCTCTTCCTTCTTCCTCTTCAATTCAAAAAAATTTTTTCTTTTATTTTCTAACAATTTGGCTTTTTCAACTTCAATTATTAAATCCTTAACTTTTGATTTCCATGCTTTAAAATCGTTAGCATTAAGTTCATTAAAGTCTGGGTTAGACTGAATTAATTCCATTCTAGCGTCAATCCATATCTCATCTAATTGGGCTCTTTCTTTATCGTCCAATAACGCTAATGATGATTTCTTTAATTTATCAAATGCATCTTTGGCTCGTGGATTTGATGATTTATCAGGATGAATCAGTCTTGATTTATTTCTGTAAACCTTACTTATATCAGTAGATGATATGCCTGGGCGACACTCTAGAACTGAATAGTGATCTAATTTAAAACAGTTTATGATTCTATCAATTTCTTTATCCTATATTAAATGAACTTTTTTGTTAGTAAAGTGGAGTTTAGTAAAGTGGAGTGGTTGAATACTAATTTTTTTTTTTTGATATGAGCATACTTTGGTTAATTCAAGTTCTTCTTTCTTAAGAGTCTTCTCTAGTTGATCAAAATCTTCAGACGATGCCATTGACAGTTTTTTTTTAGGTTGTTTTACAACTCCTATTTTTACAGCAAATGTTTATCAGGACTACACATAATTTAGATTGTAAGTCACCGAGACAGAGTTATGGTCGATCGACGCAAGTTCCGAATTACAACAATTAAGTTGTCTATAAAAGGTTTTTAAAACTTTATATTTCTTATTTAAATTTCGTGCTCCTACTAAAATTAATAAAAGTAGTTTGAGAAATCCAAGCAATAAATAAATAAGTTATCTTGAACCTTGGAGATTCGTAAATGCAAAATATATATAAAATCGTTAACCAGAAACCTTTTCTAAACAATCAATACTCTTAATCCTTTCTTGGGGATTGGGTTGGCCGTCAAGAGAAATAGAATATATCAGATCGCTTGGAACTACATTAGGGCTATCTTCTTGTTCTTCTTTCAAAACATACTTCATATCTTCACCATATCCTCGAGTGGCAGTATATTGGTCGGCTCTGAAAACTGTAAATCTTAACAAAACGTTAAATAAAAGATGGAAATTATACTCAACAAAATCATAAACATGTTTGAATAAACTCATTTTAATAATAACCGGGCCATCCTTAACAAATCCAAACTCTTTTAACAATGATGTATTATTATTAAATAAATTAACCATTTTTAATAATATAGCACTATTAACGATCAAGAACAGTTGTCTGAATTTTGGATGATTGTATTTCCAGTGTGCTATGTCATGAACTAAGACAGCTCCTAATTGTTTTTGGGTGTATTGATTAATTAAATCTTCTTTAATAAAAATACTTTGACGTAAGAAGGGAAGACCGGCAATAAAGATATTTGAAAAATTGGCTGTTGCACCATTTCTCAACACATAAATATCAGCTAATGGAAAATCATTCGCCTTTGATAAATCAGTGATATATTCTCTCAATTCACCTTCTTCCATTCTTTCGGTAGGGTATGTTAATGGAATTAAGAAAGTTGGAAAAACCAACAATGAAAAGATATTGCCACTCCAGAATAAGATATTTAGGTATGTAGACAGATGAGGTCTTGATTTTTCAAACACTATTAAACATAGGGCAATGAATGGAGCTCTTAAAAGTTTTCCAAGAAATTTTGTTTGAATTTGTTCTGCAGCCCAACTCTCAAAATTAATTTTAGTGTATCCATAATTTTCTTCAATAACGAATGAATCATAATAGCTGAGTAAAACATCAATTGGATAATCGATTAAAAATGCACATCCAATGTATAGAATGGAATGTGTAACAGAACCTGAAAAGTATGGTAAAATTTTACAAACTCCAGACAGTAAGGAGCCTGAAATGGACCATAATTTATAATGTAAGTTATACCTCAAAAATAATCCTTGTTTAACGTAATCAATTGTTTCACTAACCAATTTGAAAACAAGATTAGACCGAATGTACTTTGATTCTTTTGAAGTGAGTTTTGGACCATTTGTAGGAACGGTTTCGGATGTTGAAGGTAAAGCTTTCTTGGTCTTCTTTCTTTTTTTTTTCAGTGGTGTTGCTTTGATGGCTTTGTATTGTCTGTACTTTAAATAAGTTTTAACGGAAAACTGAATAGTGGAAACACCAAAGATAATGGTTTTCCAATTAACCTCAATATCTCTGACATGGATAGGTAAAGCCAGTTTAAAATGCATGATTGACGAAGACTACCAATTATGTGAAACCCAAAAAATCGTGAATGAACTTGTATCTTCAATCTAGCGGATTCTGTCCCTGTTCGTTTTTTGCAGATTAATCAAACAAACTAAACTTCCCCAAATTCATCGCGTTGAGAAAAAGGCAAACCCAAAAGAAACTCTATCTTCTTCCACCTGGTTCCAAGCATCACGCCAACTTCGAAGTTACAACAGTATATCCTATTCTGAATTTTGAAATCATTATTAATTGTGTTCATTTGTTGTGATATTGCAACAGAAATTCTGTGGATACTGCTGATAGTTTTAAACTTTCACGGACAAATCAATTTCAAAAACTTTTTGGGTTAATTTTTTGGTCTGATTATGAGGATCAAAGTGAGCAGGTTGTAACTTGGATCACGTCTCCTTGGTCAGCATTGGAGTAAGTACTTTAAACATTTCTTGCATTTTGGCCTTATATTTTGGAATATCTACGATTGCAAGCAATGATGTGGTTCCGGTCGTTTTATGACATTTTTCCTGAATCAGCCCATGAACTTGACATCACTATTGGTTGTAAACCGCTAATGGATACCATGACCTTTAAAATAACATCTGATGAATAGTTTTCCTTGCCTTCTCCAGTATCTGACTTGCTGTGATAGCCATTGTCTTTTTGGTGAACTTGTCAACGATAATGTGCGCCCTATCGAAGTCGTAATCAGAGGTTGGAATACAACAATCCCAGCAGTTAAATTTACGCACCTATCTTTTTTGTAATGGAAATAGGTGAATTGTGCTTTAGAAACTATATACAAGTGTTAAAAGAGATATTGGCTTTGTATTATTTATGCCTTGGTCGTCCTTCGGATAGCTTGCAAATTAATCGTAGTGAAAATACACTCATCTAAATCTATTCTGTGGACCCATATATAAGTTCAATCGCTCAGTGGTCAACTTCTTTTGAAGTTAAAGAAGTTCAGTAAAGTATAAGCAAGGTTTTAATTAATACAAAATATAGTGCATACAAAGTACAGATAGAAAAGTAGAAAAGATGTGAAGAGTATTCTAGTCAAATAGTTTTTGGAAAAACCCAAAGTATAACATCTGACGCTGGATACATTGAAAAAATAAGAGTACAAATCTTGTGTAGGTTAGGCTAAACCTATCAAGGGTGCCGTTGCTGTTGTTGTTGCTGCTGTTGTTGCTGCTGTTGATAATGGCTCTCTACTTCTTCATCTTCTTCTTCGATCTCTTCCTCTCCTTCTCCTTCTGTATCCCGCTCGGACTCTGTTTCCTCTTCTTCTTCTTCTTCTTCTTCTCCCAATAGTTCTCTTTGTTCTCTTAAAAACTGTTTAAAGTCTTCTTCTGTGATTTCATGGGGCGGTTCATCAAGAATACTTAAAACGCTTTCGTATTCTGTTTGTAAAGTGTGTAGTTGATAGTCCTTAGAAGGTAGAGGGTAGTGAAGGCCAGCAGTCTGCCGACCATTGCAAAGTATTCTCTCATTAACGCCACGACGAGGAATGGTATTCTTAGGAGAGTTGGAAACGATTTTTCCTGTTTTATTGCATCCTGTTCTGGTTCTAGCCATCACTATTATTATAGTTCAAAGGTGAAATGTTGGAATAAGAATAAGATTAAGAATAAGAACAAGCAAGCAATCCAAGGATTCAAAAGCGCAGATGAGCTTTTCGTGTCTTGTAATAAACAGGTGTGTCATTAAAACCGGCTGGTTTCACTATTTCGAACGCATCTTGATTCGATATTTAACACGACCTCAGCTTTTTAATATGAAACGTGTTCTACGCAAATTAAAATACAGTGTTTACTCAAAAATGACGACGATAAAACGGCAACTATAAAGTATATTGAGCGTCTCGATTTCGTTTAGTCCACCAGAGCAACAAACAGTTGTTCAGTTAAACTATAGCAATTTCAATGCCATCGTTGTAGAGCAATTGTTGATAATTTGTGTTGTTAGGCGCGCGGCTGTGCTTATAATAAATCCGAAAAACTTAGCAGATTGTCCACCTCGGAAAATTTCTGCCCATTATTCATCTTGGAAATGAAATCTTTGTTTAAATAAAGCAACGGGATTCTATTACTACTAACGATCCTTTTAGTTAATCGTTTTTTTATTCCTCGTCTGCCTTTCAAAACAAATTTCAGTCGTTTTATTTCTCTCTCTCGTTGGGTTCAAAATTGTAACGGTTATCGCGAGTCCATTAGTCTGGTTTTAGGGTTTTCTTCATACATGAGCCTTAAACTAGTCGCCGTTAGGGAGAAATCCGCAGAGCCGCAAGTACAATCCCGGTCCTTCTCTCAATCCTTGATTATTCAAACCGATCTGGGTACTTTGCTGTCCAACTTATAGGGCTTACAGAGAATTGAAGGTGAAAAGATTTTGATAATGCATTTGTGTTACAAAAATTCAGGCTAGGTAACAGGCCAATCAGGGACCGTTTACTTGGGTACAAATATTCTATGGCTGCCACAACAACGGCAACAACAACCGATACATTTAAAGGGTATTTATTTACCAAAATGTTAATTCTTAATTTACAGGAAGAGTAATATGAAATAAACTTGTATTGGAACCTACTCAAGAAAAAAAAAAGAGACATACGAGCGGGAACACCAATAATTACCCACAAGATATAAAAGTAAATAGAGGCAATTAATAATAATAAGTAGAAAGCAGGATTTCACTTGACTGGAGTTGTAAGTTTCCATTCCAAAGTACTAAAAGTATTTTAAGTTTTTTTAACATAGTGAGATATTATCGCGCCTGATCTTCCAACAGATTAGGTTTTGAAGTTTCTCGGCAGTATTAAAATTGCTTCTTCAGGAAAGCAAAAGGGAATTTCATGTAACAAAGAGACCGGTTAAATTATTAGTGTTTGTTCGCGGAGATGGGGATCTAGCAGAAGAAATAAACAATAGTAGGTTTCCCCAGACTTCGAGAATTTAAGCTAAAAAACTTAAGGGATTTAAATTGGAATGAACTGTTAGCCTTAAAAGAGTGGTTGTTTATATCCCGTACCATAGACTTATTGGAGACAAATGAAGTTGCCTGTTTCATGTACATAACTCAAGCCTTAATAACTTTAAAACTAGAACTGGAAACAAAAGTTTAAAGTATAAGTAAGATAATTGAAGAAGAATAGAACAAGGCATACTAGTAATGTAAGTCTTACCAGATGAGTATTTTAACCGTTGTAGGTTACATATATTTTTGAGGGAAAAATGAGTCCAAATTGAATGTAAATGACTTTACAATCGACATAAACGATTCATTTATATGACTTTCAGGAATCTAAAGTTGTTTGTTTGTTGCTTTAGAGCTGTTCTTTTCTGGCCCAAATCAGGTCATTAAAATGAACCGAATACAAATATTTATGTCAACTAATAATCTATTCCAATGCTTGTAAAATAAATATATTACAAGTGGTGTAGGGGAACTATGAAGATTCTTTAAAACAATTCAAAAAGATAAAATCAAGTTAACAAAATAAAATACTTGATAAAAAATAAAAACAACTAAAAATAATAAGGGTACAATAGAAGATAAAAGAATCTAAGGAACAGAAAAACAAGGAAGTGATATTCATCTCTAACATTTATAAAGCTTTGCTGCAATTACTTCTAACTTCCCTCAAAAATTAAAACAGGGCGTGTGGCGTAGTTGGTAGCGCGCTTGCCTTGCAAGCAAGAGGTCATCGGTTCGACTCCGGTCTCGTCCATTGTTTTTGTTTCCATTTTCTCTTGTGTCCAAATGGTTTGCTAGCAACACAAGAATTTCGTTATAAAATAAATAATAACGTATCAATATGCTGCTAATTTAATTGCAGTTAGCTGCTTTTACCCATAGATGTCATAAAGTTAAACTTACTCAGTTATTCAATATCTCATTTCTGTATGGTTGTTTGGTTGGTTGTCATACCTAAGGTAGCCGAATCTTGATGACTGCAACGTTCAAGGAATCATTAATTCACTGATACTTTCCTTAAAATCTGGATTTTTGATACCCGAGATTTTCTGTTTATATTGCTCATTTTATAAATTGAAATCAATGAATACCAAGAAACTTAGAAAGGATTATTAAAAGGATAGAATAGGAAAAATTAATTCAAGTATATACATAGACAATTCAAATATTGTAAAAGAAAAAAGATAATCAATCATTACTTAACACCAACAAAGCATCAACACAACTACCAACATTTGAGCCAACAACACCTTCACATTCATCTAATCCAATTTCATTAGAATGCATAACATCTTCAATGATATCTTTATCTAAATTAGGAAACATGCTAACCAAAACATTAAAATTTTCTTCTTCTTGTTGTTTCTTCTTTAAGAAATCATTATTTTCTTTGATTGATAGATTTTTAATGTTTTTTATTTTATCTTTATAAGTGTTGAATGAGGACGCTGAAGCCGATGGTGATGAACCTGGTTGGGGTGTTGATGGCTGAGATGGAGTAAAAAAGTTGGAGAATGATTGCTTCATCATTTCAGCTGATCTTGATATGACTTGTGATGGGGTCTCCGCAGAATCTAAAGAATTAGAATTAGAGTTAATGCCTGTACCAGCAATTAACTCAGTGATTTTCTTAGGTATGAGCTTGTCATTTTGTGATAGAACGTTGGATAATGATAATTGCTCTTTCTGCTGCTGCTGATGTTGCTGTTGTTGCTCTTTTTTCTTTTCTATTAATTTTTTTCTTTCATCTTGTAATTCTTTTTGTGCTTGTGTAAACTTTGAATCATATTCTTCTCTTTCGACCGTTAATTTATTAAAATCCAGATCTAGCACAAAATTGACTGCTATTTGTAATGTGCTGACGTAATAAGAAACTTCGCCAACTAAGAAATCTTCAGATCTAAATCTTTCAATGTACATTAAATTTGAATACAGAAATTTTGTCTTTGATTGAATTAAAACATAAATTAATAAAGGAACAAATGAGTCAGCATTTTCTTCGATTTTTAAAAGTTTTTGTTGTTGTCTAATTAATCCAAAAATAATCTTACAACAATTCAATATACAAATGATTTTATCACGCGGTGATTTATAGCTATTAATTTTATATATTTCATGAGAAGCTAATTTAACAAAGTTAGATTCAATATTTAATGACATTGGAATATCTAAATGATGTAAGTTTAGCCAAGAATACAATTTTAGATTTTCTTTATATTTACGATCTTTTTCTAATTCTTCTTTATGCTGTATCGATTGTTTTGCCCTCGGTACAATTGGTGAGAACGTCGAATTATAAGTTCTTGTCATAACTAACTTTTCAATTCCTTCCTTTATATCATCAAATCCTTGATCTGTTTTTATTTCATCAAATGGGGATAACTGAATTAATTTATTGATTAAAAATCTTTCAAAATCTGTGATTAATTTTGCTTGTTCATCTAATGTCCAATTCTTTTGATTAAATTGTGATAAAAATGATCTTAAATATTTATGAGCTGGTTCGCATGTTCTTGCTTTAAACATTAGAAGAAACTTTTGAAAGTCAAATGCAATCTGTTTGGTTGGTTTAGGGGGGTTTGGCAATGAACCGCTTTTTGGCTTTGGTTTAGTTTCTGATCCTTTTATTATATCAACCTTTGAACTTTCTTCTTTAACAAAGGGCTTATTTGCGGTTGAATTAGCTTCGATGGTTCCAATTGTTCCTTCGGAATTTATTTTACCTACAATCGTGGTGTCGTTTTCTCGTACAACCTCTCTCAAAAATGGAGGAGTGGTTAGCTTCTCTATTGAAATATTAGACTTAACTTCCTGTATATCCAAATCAACTTGTTTATTTAATTCTTCTAACGTATCTTGTTTATCAACAGTCAAATCATCAGCTATTCCTGTTTCTAACTGTTCTATTTCGTCAACATTCTCCATTTTCTTTTCTTGTAGATTATCACTTTCACCTTCACTTTCACTTTCATCTTCCGAAGAACTCGAGCCCTCATTATCGAGAAACGTACCATCACCTTCATAAGTCATTGCAGTAATCAATTCCCTTGTCTTTGGGGTATTTCGATTTTTCAAAGCATCATCCAATAGAGAATTTAAAGTTGGAATAGAACCTGGACTTTCAGTACCCTTATCACCTGTCGTGGTCGTTGCTACTGTATATAAATCTTTACTTATCCGTTGTTTAGTTGGGGATGCTGATGTTATATTATTCTCCAGTTGTTCAAGATAGTTGATCAAATTTCCAGACCCGGGTCCGGAACAAGATGACGTTCTTGTTTCAGTAGCATTGACGGTACTAGCAGTGGCATTACTTGGGGTCGTAAAGTTCATTGGACTGGATTGCCCTGAAGACAGACTGACCACAGGTTGCGACGTGGTCAAAGAGGGAAGCATGAAACCCTTTGACGAGGACGAAGACAGTGGAGCCATATTCTGATGAAACTGTTTGTTAAAGGACATAAGACTCAACCGGTATGTGTGTTCACAGGGTGAAGAGTGTCTGGTGTTTTCTGCTATGATTCTCTGAAGCACAAATCGCCCTGAACCCGCGCCTCATGTTGGCGCTCGCTGCCCACTGCTTCAACTTTATGCGCTTCGTACTTTCGTCTTTGAGTGCAACAAACAGATCAATTAAAATACAACTACTGTACAAAGAATACATAAGAATATCAATAGTAACTTATATTAAGTGTGCCCTTTAATATCTATAATAAAGCAAGGCCTAAGGCAAGAACGAGGGCACCGACAGAAGAAACTCTTAGATTTTCATTAGCTGGAGCACCTGCAACAGAACCACTTGAAGAGGCAGCACTGGAATTCCCTGAAGATGTAAAAATGGTATCTATTGAAGATGAATTAGAAGCTCCAGCAGTGTAAGCGTGAGCAGAAACCATTGATAAGGTTAAAGCAGCGATGATTGAGTTAGCAGAGACCATTTTAGTTGTGGTAGTAGTAGTAGTAGTAGTAGTAGAAGTAGTAGCAGTGGTAAATAGGGTTGATGTGTACACAATAACTACTCAAACCATTAAAAAATATGGCACCCCAACAACCTTATATGCCAACTCTTTCCAGTTTCTTGTTAGCTCAAATTGTCAGTCCAGTCCCTTTACAACCATGCCCTACTGCCAATAAACGTTAACTTCGCCACTTCAACTTTTCAGGGCATCTCTATTTAAAGAACGCTGACCATGTGTTCGGCCCCTGTCAGCTTCTATAAATACCATTTGTTTCAAATCAATAGTGGTTCATACCTGACAAGTACCATCCCAAACTCCCACTTAGAGCAACTAATTCAACTTTCTTCTTCTTTCTTACCAGATTCAATCCCGAGTGACTTAACCATCCAACCAACAAAGCAATTCCTATTAGAATCGGAGTCACCATGGAACATATTCTACTTACTTGACGTTGAAACCTCTATTGTGGTCTGTATGGTCATGTGTGTTCTAAAACCTGGTGCCCTTGAAGGCACTTTAAACTTGATAGTACAATACGTTATCACACATCCAGAATACCGAAAGAAAGGATTAATGGAATATTTGATTAATGCAATGATTAATATTTACGAACGGAATGAAGATTCAATACCCAATATAAAGGACCTTACCTCCCCTGAAAGTGTTAAAAAAGTGAAATTTGAAATGGGATTATTCTTACAGGCAAATAATGTGTTTGCTAAATCGTTATACTGGACTCTATATTCTATTGTAGGTCCGTATTATACAAAGTTCAAATTTAAGCCTTATCCAGTTACAACTTCTTATAATAAAGCTGTATCTATAAAAGCTAAGAATATACAGCCTTTCATATTACAAAAACAGGAGTCACTTATCACAAATTCTACCTTTGACCAATATGCGAACTCAAAACAGTATTATCCAAATATTTTGAAAACCCCATTACTATCTAATCAGTTTGCTCTAAGTCCATCTTACTCTATCGCATCTCAATTTAAACGTGTTGGTGATATAGTCCACAATTACTATGACATTAAGAAATACCAAAGATTACCTTTAGGTTTAACTATCAAAGCAAATGATAATGAATTAACTTTTGTTTTAATTACTTTAAATATAAAATTATGTCCACTTATTATTCAGAAATTCTATTCGTCAGTTAATGATGAAAGTGTTTTAGTTAATCATTTGAAAAGGATTAATAAATTTTTAGACTGGTCTGCTTTTAGTTTTGCAAGTATTACCAATGATGAAGGACAGAAATTGATCAAACATGTTCCTGACAAGAATAATGTATCAATCACTACTGAGGAGGTTATTATTGATTCTCAGAATATTGAAAGAGAATTGGTTTTGAAATGGTGGATTAAGAATGGATGGAAATCAGTGGATAATTTTGGACTTATTCCAATGTTAAGAGCACCCAATGGTCATGAAGATGTTGAATGGGTTTGTAATGGAGCTTGGTGTTCCTTTTAGATTTACCTTCATATATTAAATAGATCGTGTAATTATTGCTATTCTACAATTTTTATTATATAAACGTATTACAGTTTCTAATGGTAGGAAATCTTTTTATTGTTTTCTATAAACATATAACCTATTCTGCTTGATTCTCAACTTTGCCTTCTTCTAAGCTTTCGATCCATACTTTTTCGGCTTCAACTATAGTATTAACATTAGCCATCATCTTATTCATCGTTTCAATATACTCATCATAAGGATCAGAATCATAGACAATACCACCACCGGCTTGCAAATAGGCGACACCCTCTTTAACAACCATAGTTCTTAAAGCAATACAAGTATCCATTGTTCTACCATCATATGACCAATGTCCAACAGCTCCAGCATAAACCCCTCTCTTTTCTTGTTCTAATCCCCCAATCAACTCCATAGCTTTAACCTTTGGTGCACCAGATACAGTACCTGCTGGGAAAATAGATCTAAATGCATCGAATCTAGTTTGATCTTCACGTAAAGTACCACTAACTTGGGAAACCAGATGCATAACATGAGAGAACCTTTGAATTTGTAATAGTGAATCAACTGAGGTACTTGTAGGTTGGCAAACTCTATTAATATCGTTTCTAGCTAAATCCACAAGCATGACATGTTCGGCACGATCTTTTAATGAAGACTGTAAAATTGCTGCATTTTTATCATCTTCTGCAATTGTTCTACCTCTTTTAATTGTTCCAGCAATCGGATGTGTGATGATCTTATTTTTGGAATCGGACTTAACTAAAAGTTCAGGTGAGGCGCCAACAATTTGAAAATCCAAATAATCAATATAAAATAAGTATGGTGATGGATTGACTGTTCTTAAATGTCTATAGATATTAAATGGATGCAATGAGGTTGGTCTAGCTACTCTTTGAGATGGAACAGCTTGGATGATATCTCCTTTTTTAATATGATCTTTTAAAGTACGAACGAATCCTTCATAACCTTCTTGACCTATATTCGAAGTAAATGTGTTGCCTTCTTTAATTGAAGGTTGGGGTGGATATGAAATTGGAGTTGATCTATCTTTCAAGATCTTTTCAACTTCAACAATTTCTTTTGATGCAGCTGAATATTTTAATTCAATATCCTGTTTTGAATCAGTTGGTTCAATTTTAATATTATTTATAATTTGAAATCTATTGAACACGTTGTCAAAAGCAACGATTAAATCAAAAAACATTAACGCAGCTTCAGGCAATTCTAAAACGTCTTTTAACTCTCTTGCAGTCTTTGGTTCAAAATATTTAATACAATCATAAGAAATATATCCGATTGCACCACCACTTAATTTAGGAATGCCTGGTAATTCAGCCTGTTTCAAGCCTTTTAATTCTTTTTCTAACAAAATTAACGGATCGATAGCACATCCATATTTATCGCCACTCTTAATTACTTTTCTTGGACTGACACCCATGAATGAGAATCTATCAATTTGATCACCATTAATGGCAGATTCAAATAAGAAAGAAGGTTGTCTTTTAAAAAATTTATCACCAGGCCTTGTTAATTTCAAGTATGCTAAATGTGGGGTTAAATCATCAGATGAATAATAAGAATAGATAGGATATATATTTGGTTGCTCTCCCGAATCGTCATGTCTTTGTAACTCTATTATTGAATATAGATCTTCAAAAGAAGGTTGAATTGTAGACTATGAAATAAAATTAAAAAAAGGAAAGAGTTAGTAAATTAAATTTCAAGTGGATATTATTCAATTCAAAATCAACGTACATTCATTATTGGCAAATAAAGATGTGAACACTAGTAGCTAACTTGGAACCACCACTTCATTTTCGTTTATGACTCAAAAAGTTCAAAAATCTGAAAAGTGCAGACGTGGCGGAGCATTAAGGGTGGCGCACGTACATAATTTATAAACTTTACAGTTTCCACCTTTGGACAATTACGGAGTTAACTAGACCTGCTTCCTTAATGGTCTTGTCCTTTAGATCGTCTATAAACTGCAATGGGAATGCGAAGGCTAAACTCCATTCCCTTCCATTCACTTCTGTATGTTGGGAAACAAAGTCGTAAACTTCTGAAACAGGATCAGTGGAGTTGAATGATTTGACTATTCTTTTGCCATTAGTTAATCTAATTTGAACTTTTGCATCACCTTTTTCATCTTCCCTTAGTTCTTCCTTGATTTCTTCTTTCTCTGTCTCTTCCGCTTTCGAAACATCTTCATCTAAAATTGGTTCAGAAGTACCTTCAAATGGAACTGGTGATCCTAATCTATGACCTTTACCATGAAACCCACCAAACTTTCTTTTTGGAGGGGTGTATGATTCATCGACTTTCTTAACAACGGTAACATCAACATCTTGGAACATTTTCACTTTCAATAGAGATAGTGGAGCCCTACCTTTATTCAACTGTTCTAAATATTCGGCGTTTTTTGGATCATCATATCTATACAATTCACCATCTTCTACTTGGAAACCTTCTTTCCAAAATGTAATTGTTCGAGTAACTTTTTCGGGCCTATTAGAACCAGCTGGTTTTGCTGGCTCGATAGAACTAGATTCAACATCATTGTCAACTGATCCAAGCTTATGACCAACACCAGTGAAAAGTGTCTTCTTCGGTTCAGCAGCTCTAGCCGATTCTCTAGTATCCGGTTGGGTTGCTTCGGTTTCTGCCTTTTTAATAAGATCTTCAACTAAACCTAATGGGTTTCTATTCTTGTTCTTATTATCAGGATTCTCAACTTGTAAAGCTGACTTTTCACCTCCTGTAAATAAATTCTTCTCGCTATCATCTTCTGAATCTGAATGATCTCCATTTAAGTCTCTCAAAGTCCGGAACATTGGGTTGCCTGATTTTGCCTTCTTATTTGAGCTTTGGTGGCTAGATAATATAGATGGTGATCCTTTTTGCTTTTGTTGTTCTTCAGTAACAGGCTTGGCTTCTTCAGTGCTAAGATCTATGTAATATGATTCTATTGCTTGCTAAATAAAGGATTTTCATGGTTAGTAATAAAGTCCTCGTTTAACAATCGTCCAGGGAATTCCAATGGTTTGGCATCGAAAAGGGAAACCTACATTAATATCATACCCTTCTTTACCTAGGTAGTATCTGGCGACATGGTCTGCTGCACTGGTTGTCTCAATGAATTGTCTTATTTCGGATTCGTGCTCAGACATAGTTCAATTAAAAGATGTTAAGGAGTATCAACCAAGTCAGTTCAAACCCATTTGCCACTATTTAGTTGATTTCGCATTGTTTGAAAAACGTCGACCGACGCGCCCTGTGTTATTTGTGAAAAGTGTAACCACAAACTCATATGGAGAATAGCAGAATAGAGTTGCTTTTTTTTGCGGTGGATTTGTGGCGGTATACCATAATTTTATGATATTAGTGATATGATTCGGATTATTGAATATAATTAAAAAAAAATAAGTTGGTACTGAGAAATACGGGATTCGAACCCATGTCACCTGCTTGGAAGGCAGGTATGATAACCACTACACTAATTTCCCAACTCTTGATTTGTTGAGAAATCAGGAGCAACTTCAGCAAAATTCTGCAAAACATTTGCTGCTTAAATTTAGACTGTTGCTCTCATCCTTTTAGTTTTTATTCTTTTATCATCTTTATTTCATTGCCGTGAGTTTTTATTATTTTTATCTTTCATTAAGTATTTTATTTTGTCATCTTGATATTACTGTTATGAGTTGTTTTACTTTATTCCGAGAATTAATTGTATAGATTTTATATAGTTACTTCTAGGAACAAATAAAAATAACAAAGAGATAGAAAAATCGAAATAATAAAGATAGAATACTTGTTAAACGATAAAGATAATAAAGTTCCACAACATTAATATACGAAGTTTACTCGTTAAAGGTGAATTGTTTTTAAATTTCAACCTTTTAATATTTCGGCTGAAGCTTGAGGCGAGTGCTCGAGGCGCGGTAAAACCTCCAAATAAAAGTTCTGGTTGTTTGGTGAGGACAATAAACTAGTGAAAGATACTTTAAATTATACCAGGAACATGAGTTTACCACCTGGAATGCCGGATATCAAGATTCCAGTTCAAGTGGATCCAACGGAAGATACAGAATGGAATGATATTTTACGATCCCATGGAATTATACCTGAGAAAGAACCTGATCCAACTGAACAATTAGAAGAAGCCTTAGGAGAAGTAATTCAACGACAACACGAAAATAGGCTTGAAGGATTGGGTATAGATGAATTAGAAGAGTTAGAAGGACTAGAGGATGATGATTTTCTTGAAGCTTATAAAAATAAAAGACTTAATGAAATTAAACAAGTTCAAAAAAATAAAGAAAAATCTTATAAATTTGGAATGGTTTATCATATTAATAAGCCTGAGTATGCGAACGACGTTACAAATGCCTCAAACGATTCCTACGTTGTGCTGATTATGACAGGTAATGACTTACAAAGTAAGGTTATAGAAAATGTTGTCAATAATGCGGCTAAGAAATTTCTGGATATTAAATTTGTTGAGATTCAAGGGGTCAGAGCAATTGAAAATTATCCAGAAGGTAATCTACCAACTATATTGATATATAAGGATGGTAATGTAGTTACGCAATACATTAAGTTGACATTATTAGGTGGTAATCAAACAAATTTAAATGATTTAGAAAAGGTTTTAGTCAAAGTTGGAGCAGTTCAAAGTAACGATAAGAGATTGATCAGTAATCAAGATTTGGATGATGATTTAGAAGATCAGAGAAGAACAAGATTTACCAAGAAGAGTATGAGAGGTAGAGAATATGACGATAGTGACAGGGATGATTTCTTTGACTAATTTTTGTAAATGTACAGTAATCAATTAAGTTAGGCACATTGACGCGTCGACTGCGTCGCTTTTGACTGGATTTTCAACTTTTTTTGTGGAGAAGATGTCACACCCAAACCATTAACAACGAGTGCAACTGGAACCAGTGTTTGCATGCTAAGAAAGATGTCTGAATCAATTCCGTACTTTAGAGAAACTCTTATAGCTCAACTTGCAGTCCGCAGAGCTTCTTTGCTAACAAAGAGAATCAGTGAAGAGCACTTACAAAAAGGTATAAGCAAGCAAGATAAATCACCAGTCACAATAGGTGATTTTGGAGCTCAGGCAGTTATAATTAATTCTATCCTAAAGAACTTCCCAAGTGATGAAGTTGTCGGAGAAGAAGATTCTAAACTGATTAAAGAACAAGGAATTGGTGAAGCTATATTCAACCATGTTAATTCCATACAGAAGCAAGATTCAAAAAATACTTTTGAACTAGGCGAATTAAAAAATAGCAGAGAGTTATGTGATGCTATTGATAAAGGTAATTCTTTAGGTGGAAGTTCTGGTAGAATTTGGGCTTTAGATCCAATTGATGGAACTAAGGGTTTTTTAAGAGGTGATCAGTATGCAGTTTGTTTAGCTTTGATTGTCGATGGCGATGTTAAAGTTGGTGTTGTTGGCTGCCCAAATTTACCTCATAATTTATCTTACATGGATGGTCCAAGGGGGGGGCTATTCACCGCTGTGAAAGGACATGGCTCTTATTTTCAAGATATAAATGCTGATTTAATTACTCCTTTTTCTAGTGCTACGAAGATTCAAGTCAAGAATGAATTTGGTTTGAGTCAAGCCAGAGTAGTCGAAGGTGTTGAGAAAGGTCATTCAGCCCATGGGTTACAACATTTAATTAAAGAAAAGTTGGGTATCAGCCAACCTTCAGTCAACTTAGATTCTCAAGTTAAATATTGTGCTGTTTCTAAGGGTGATGCAGAAATTTATTTAAGATTACCAATCAGCATCGACTACAGAGAAAAGATCTGGGATCACGCTGCTGGATATCTACTTGTCCATGAAAGTGGAGGATTAGTTACGGATATGTATGGTAATGACCTAGATTTTGGTTTTGGTAGAACTTTGAATTCTCAAGGTGTCATAGCAGCATCCCGGAGCATTCACGCTCACATTATCAGAGCCATCAAAGAGATTGTTGGTTCCAAAGGTGAAAATCTAAACCAGTACACTAAGGAATAAATATAGCTTTTTTGTAGCTTATATGTGTAGTAAACTTAGTATAAATCTCAACGTGATTTTATAAACGCAATCAATACGTGTTTTTCGCTTCAACAAGTTGCACTAAAACAGTCAAATCTTCAGACATTGACCTCAAGAGCAATGCCGCAGAAACAACCATTCGTCAACTTGTTCAAACTGTCTCCTCTTAATGATTTTCTCTTGCCCTTTCGTAAAGCCCAAAACCAATGGGTTGCACGATACATTATCATCCTCTTCGCAATAATAGTCAGATGTGCAGTTGGACTCGGACCATACTCAGGACAAAGCACTGCTCCGATGTTTGGTGATTTTGAAGCTCAGAGACATTGGTTAGAGATAACCACTCAACTTCCAATTACCCAATGGTACTATTATGACTTAAAATATTGGGGATTAGACTACCCGCCATTAACAGCTTATCACTCTTATATACTTGGAAAGATTGGAAACTGGATCAATCCGACTTGGTTTGTACTAGATGCTTCACGAGGCAACGAGGATAAAGGCTTAATCACGTTCATGAGAACTACTGCTTTGATGAGTGAATTGATTTGTTATATACCCGCCGTGATGTGGTTTACTAAATGGATGGGTAAGTGGTATAATCATTTGCCTGCAATTGATCAAACCTGCGTGTATGCTGCAATATTATTTCAGCCTGCTTTAGTACTTATTGATCACGGCCATTTTCAATACAATTCTGTCATGCTAGGGTTAAGTTTATTGTGTGTGGTAAACTTGTTAGAAGATAGATTATACTTAGCTTGCGCATGTTTTGTTCTAAGTTTAGGATTTAAACAAATGGCGTTATATTATGCCCCTGTTATTTTTGTTTATTTGCTAAGTATTTGCATCACCAAGAAAGGTATTAATTTTGTGAAGTTGATTAATATTGGAATAACTACAGCTTCAACCTTTTTATTTTTATTTGCTCCATTTATGTACACCGGTGGGATTCAACAGATAGTTCAAATCATTACAAGGGTCTTTCCATTTGATAGAGGCTTATTTGAGGATAAAGTTTCCAATTTTTGGTGTGCTACAAACGTCATTATCAAATACCGAGAATTATTTTCCAATGATTCATTGAAAAAGCTATCATTATTATTCACACTGGTTGGGTTTTTACCCTCACTAATCATCCTATTTATTGTGCCAAACTCTACTAATACTTCTCTTTCTACGATATCCAAATTGAAATCCAAAAAGGAAAAAACCATTCAACACAACAAGAAAAAAATCTTACTGCCCTGGTGTTTAATCTCCACATCTTTATCGTTCTACCTATTTTCCTTCCAAGTTCACGAAAAATCAATCTTGTTACCCCTATTACCAATAACACTGCTGTTAAACAACAGCAATCCAGATGTAATTTCAATGATTTGCTGGATTTCCAACATCGCTATGTTTTCAATGTATCCATTAATCAAAAGGGACGGACTTACTCTACAGTACTTAGTCCTGACAATACTATCCAATTGGTTGATGGGTAATCTATCGTGGATTAGAACACTAATATCCCTTTTAATGACTAGGTTAAATTGTTTAGGTATTCAGAGTATACTGGGCGATAGAAGCACAAGAGCTGGATATCCCCAAACCCCCGTGGTTCTCCCAACCAGTTTATTCTGGAAGTTAGTTATTGTAGGGTCGTATATTGGTGTCGGTATCGTTCATATGGTTGATGCATTTATCGAACCACCGGCTAACTTACCAGATTTATGGGTTATTGGTAATGTTGTTTTGTCGTTTGTTTGCTTTGGATTGTTTTTCTTATGGGTTAATTATAAGATTGTTGAGGTTGGGTTGTTGAATGAGTTTGTAAAGAATAAGATAGTCAAGAAAGATTAATCGTTGGCTATTTTGGTTTGTCGATTAAAACTAGAAATTAATTAACAAGAGTGAATCTGTTAATTCATGGAATGTGCCCCATCTCCCACTAATATCTTTCCAGGCTATGCAGTGGCAAGTGGACACCATTTCTAACCTATATTTACCCTCTTCATTTAGTGAATCAGGGTGAAGTAATCTTTGATATTTATTTTTTATTTAATTGGTATTTTCTTTCCCTTCATGAAATTTTCTACGTCCAAACCAGAACAAGCTCTCTCAGATTATTACTCATTATTTACTGCTGATGCACTTTGTAGAATTGTATTCAATAAAGCTCCAGACAGAACTTGATCGGTAAGTAGACAACACAAATATAATATCAATTTAGCAAACATATAAAAAAACCAAATATATAGAGACCAGTAAAAAAAAATATAAAAATGAATTAAAAGTCAAAAAACAGCAGATAAAGGAAGAAGATATCAAATATTCCTAAACTAATCGCCTTCTCTTTCTGCCGTTACATGAAACCGGCAAACTAACACCATCTTTCATTTGTCTATCACTAGAAAAAAATCCCCACTCAGTTTCCCATCTGTTATTCTTTTCATACCAAACCTTTTTCCAAGGCTCATCAAAAGCTTCAAAATAATACCATTGAATATCTTTTTCCATTTTACTTAAAGTGCAAATCCAATCATTTAAGAAAATGTTAAAATCTTCTGGGGAAGCATTTGCTTCCATAAACGAACCACCATTGTATGGCCAACCGATTTCACTAATTACGATTTCACATTTATTATTGTAATGCTCAACAAAAGGCAAAACTTGTTCGTCTAAAAATTCAAAGGTCCAATCAACTGATTCTTTTGAAGAGATACCAGCAAAGAAAGGATGAACATTGATACCAACAAAGTCGAGTGATTCAACTAATATATCTGTAATTTTAGCTCCTGTTTCAGAAGTTCCAATGGGCAAATTAGTAAAGCCAATTGAATTAACATACCTTTTAGCTTCTTTGACATAATCAACTAATTCAGTATCATTCATATCACCTCTAAATAAAACTTCATTACCAATATAAATCGAATCAAAGTATTTAATTGGATATTTGATTAATAATTTTTTCATACTATTCATTTGTTTCCAATTAGTATAATCATCGGCATTGATCCAAACACCTAATGACAATGTCATATTCAAACCAAGTTCTTGAATTGCACTTAAGATTAGATCTGCCTGATCACAATGTGTACCATATGTACGAACTCTAGATGTTATAGTTGACAGTAATGCCAAATCAAGCAGAACCTGTCTTTTGGTAACTCCACACATTGGCTCTATAACATTTTTAGGAGCATAAGTAATACCATGAAGAGTTTGATTGAATGATTTGTCTTGCAGTAAATCTCTAATTTCATAATCACCAAGGAACTTTGGATTAATACCTTCATATGTATTTGTACGTGTAACATTTGCATTAAAGTGCACTTTAATATTATCAACATCTTCATCATGTCCAATAATATTATATGCAGTATCATTCAATCTTTGAAATTCATCAGGATATTTAGTCAAAAGTGTATCAAAAACTAGATCTCTATCAGCTTCCTTCAAATCGGTGATATAAGAAAATAATTGATCTTTAGAAGTCATAACTTCTTTCTCCTCTTGTGCTTTGGTAACTGCAAAAATAATTGTATAAACAGATAAAATACCAAATATAATACCTAAAGCAATTGAAATATACTTCCATCTACTTTGTTTATGAACTGTAATTTGTGGGGTTGCGCCATCGAGTGCAGCATAATCAACGAATGGGTTAATTTCACCATATGGAACTATTTTTTCTTTATCTATGTATTCACTATAATTATCATGACTAAGCATAGATTGTCTACCAGTTCGATAAAAGGTAACACCGCTAGCCTTTTGAAAAGATTCACTATCACACATTGCCTTCCAACCTCTTTTACTTGATATAGCAGCCATTGATGCATTTTCAGTATCCGTTGCAGTTGCAGTATTCATATAGTCCTCAACAAATGATTCAGTAACTGGCTGATAAATAACAGTTCTTGCATTGGAAATTTGCCTTAACGAATGCTCAATATTCGAAAAACCATCTATAGGCTCTTGTGAAGCTTCATATGCATCTTCGTAAGCGTCACTTTCTGAATTGGACGTATAATCAACGAGTTCTTTTGTTCTCTCTGTATCCTTTTTGAACCGTTCCATATTTTGTTTACTTAAAGCTGCTGAATTTTGTAAAGAATGATGGGCTGATTGTTGTTTCTTAGACGAGGCAGGATTGATATGAGTTTCACTTGGAGAACAATGACCAAATGCTTGAATTAATTCTTTACCAGCCGACCAAGCAGAATCATCACTACCATTATGTTGTGCCCCTGAAACATCAGTACCAGTGACCTTAGTACTGGCTGAACTTTTAATAACACTAACTGCAGATGGACCATCAACTAAAGGTCGTTTTTGTTCCGGTTCTTGTTGCTGTTGTAGAGTATTTTCATGTAATGGTGGATTGTTTGCTGGATTTGGTTTATCATTCGACGAGTTAACTTGACTACTATAAATCTTTAATAAAGGTGTGGATGCAGTTCTAATTTTGACTGAATGGTCAGATAGTTTGATATCAGGATTGTATGGGGTTCCTAAATTTGTTAATGTCATACTTTTGGAACGTGCAGCTTGGGGTAAAGATAACGTACTGGAGCTGTTATCACTTGGATTGGCTGAAATGGCTTTTGGAGCAACACTTGAATAATCCGAACTTGGATTATTCGAGCTTGCCTCATTGTTAGCTCTACTCGAGTGACTGCTAGCAGTTCCAAAATCTACAGATGTTGATTCCCTTGCAGTTTCAGTAACGGTAACTTCTCTTGTTATGACATTTGTTGCTGACCTATCAGTTGAAATTCTAGAGCTATCAAGAATGTTAATATCACCTGTACCAAATTCTTCAATTGCATAGCTCGATTTTGGTAACTTGGAACTACTTGTCTGACTTTGTATTTTTGGAACTTTTTGTCTGTGAATTGAATTTTTAACCTCAATTTCTTGACCATTAAAAGTTGAATTACTTTCCGTAGTATTTGAATTGCCTAGAGTTGGAGTTTCCGTAAACTGTCTTTCAGACACTGATAAAGGCACCGAAAACGGATTTATCTTATGCTTGTATTGATTCTTTCTTTCTTTCAAGGTTTGATTAATATAATCATACGAAGAGGTTCCTTCCATTAAACTAGTTGTTGAATCTGAAGTTGGGGAGTTTCCGAATGGATTTGCGGATTCTGGAGGTAGATCACCTGTATCAGATTCCTTTAACAGTGTCATTGCAACAACTCAATGATAGTTGTGCAGTGGTCTGTGGTCTAAATACTGATTTTTAGATCACAAAATATCAAAAGAAGGATCAAAAATGATCTTGGGATTTCCTCTTGTTCTCAAAAAAAAAAAGCGCATCATCCGACAAATGTGCGTCACAATGCGAACCTTCAAACATGTTGAATTGTATCAATTTAAAATCTTCCAGGATACTAACAATCTAGCACTTAGAATTTGAGCCTAACAGAAATAAAACACCGAATTAACGTAAATTAAAATTTCGCCAATACACCAAACTAAATAATATAATCATGGAAAAAACAAACGTAGGCATTTTTCGGCCTCGACGGATAATACAAAGAATAAACGAGGATATAAATTTTTTTAAACCAATAGTCCAAAGATAGATATATAAATTGAATGGAAATGTTGACGATACAAATAAAACGAAGTAATAAGAAAACAGAGTCAAAGAACGGATAAATGAAGACCAAGTAGTAAAAACAGACCGGTAAACGACGCCCTGAAAACAAAAGGATATATAGCACAGAAATTAAACAATGGAATGGGAACTAATGGAGTATATGGTGTATAGTGAAAATTTAAGTCGAAAGTTAAACGGTGAGCAAATTTCACATTCAAAGAACCACAGAAGAGGAAAAATGACAGAAAACTCAACCATCTAAAATTAAACGATTCCAAAACTACTTTTTAAATTTTCCTCATCTTTTAATTTCCTTAATCTTTCAATTTTTTCAATACCACCACTTTTCTTTAATTTTTCAGTTTCAACAAACTCGCCTAATTCATCTTGAAATTCATCTGAATTCAATAATAATTTTTCTTTTTCTCTAATCTTTTCAGCTTTATTAATTGCTTCAATTCTATTTTCATGGTTTGGTGTAACCATGTGAACTTCATTAAGTAAAGCATTTCTCATTTCAACATTTGATATATTTGGATTTGGTAATGGTAAACTTAGTGAAACTTTTAAACCTCTATCATTGTTTTCAATTGGATTCAATTTTTCCATTTCTTCAACACATTTTACTATCAATTCATAAGTATCATTTGCACTTTTTAAATCTTCATCCAATAAGTCTATAATCGTCTCCTGTTCTTTGAAAAACTCTTGTTCTTCAAGTATTTCAGTCAACTGGTATTTCCATCTAAAATTCCAGTTTTTTCTTTCGACTTTGAAATAATTAATCAAATTTTCCAATAAATTTTTATTCGTACTTAATTCTTTTTTCAAATAATTAATTTGTTTGATTGAGGGTTTTGATTTATACTTTGATAAATCAGTTTTTAAAACTTCAATTAAATCTTGTAAATCATCAATTTTAGTAACTAAGGTTTCTGTTTCATTTGAAACTTTTAATTTACATGAATCCATATAGGGATCAGATAACGATGAATTCGGAGTTGTTAAACTAATTTCTTGAAACTTTTGTATTAAGTCAATCGTTGAATTTAATTCACTTGTTAATGTATTTGTTGATGACTTTTGCTCTTGTCTTGCTTTTGAAATTTGTAAACGTAATGATAAAATATCTGATTTTGTTATATTTGAAGTTGGTTTGATTGATTTTGATATTGACTTTGATGAAGTTGTTGGTGATGATAATTTTTCAATTTTTGAGTTCAACGAATTATGAATTTTAATTATTTCAGATTTAATTTCCAAAAATTGATCTTGAATTTCTTTTTGAAATATTATTGTTGAATCAGAGTTTTCTTTTTCTTCAGATTCTAATTCATGTAACGACAATATAAAATTTGGTTGAATATCATTAACATCTTCTAGTTCATATGCAATTGAATTTGGTGATTCTTGAATATAGATTAATGGATAATTTTCATGATTAGATGAATAATTGAATTTTTGAGTGAATAAGATTTTTAAATTTGACAATGAAATTGGTAGTTTAATTTCAGTTTTTTTGACTTGATTATCAAATTTTAGATAAATTTTAATAGATGCATTATTAAAATTTTCAATTTCAGATTCTTTCAAATTTTTTTTAACCTCATCTTGTAATGGATAAGATGATGAAAGTTCATCTTCATTAGAAACTTTATCAATAGGAGTATTAATAGGTGAATTATTATTGTTTTCTACTTTTTCTTTATCATCTTGGTTCTTTATTGATTCTGTGACTTCAGAGACAGCTGGAGATTGGTTAGGGGTTGCTGGTGTACACAAGGGTATTGGTTTTTCGTGAGCAGTTGCTTGTGTATGCATTGATAAAATTTTTGAAGTTTGATAAGCTGAAAATCGTTTTGAGCCTCTTCTCATTAATGATTGGTTTGATTGTAATTTTGCAATTGGGTCTTTCATGAGTTTTGAGTTATTTAGTATAGGGCTTGATTTTGAAATTAGTTCACTCCCATTATTATCTCTTTTTCTTTGATCTGTTAACTTCTGTGATTCAGTTTGCATTTCTTTTAAAATCTTCATTAATTCAGAAACAATCTGTCCAACTTTTGGCAAAAATAAATCAAGTGTTTTCTGTGAAGGTTCCAAAACCAGAGATTCTTCTAAAACATTTCTTAACATCTGTGGTATATCTTTAATGTTATTAACATCCAAGCCCTGTAAAGCGTAAGATTTTTTTAAAGTTTTAAAATCATCTCCAACTTTCACAAATTTAGAGGAAACATCATTAACACTAGCAGCTCTACTTGCCCAGGCTGTTAAAGACCTTAATAATGATTTTGTTGAGGTTAACAATTGAGCTGTTGCAGAAGAGATTGTTGGATTATGCTAAAACGGTATTTGCTGTTAGTTATTGGGATCCTAGAGTGAGAGAGTAAACAAAAGCACAAACATACTGATTTCTTCCTCTGAGTAGAGTTGACAGACGACGTCGATGTCTTACGAGAGTGCATTGGAGGCGTGTAGTCCATGAGTAGCAATTGGGCCAGGAGTAAACAGCAAGAGTGGTAAGGCCAGTTCAGACGCGTCGACGAAAGGGCAAAAAGGGCAACAAAAAAGACACCAAAAGGGGCAACTCTTCTGTTCTTACCCTTGCCATGGCTAATGATCCCAGACTCCCAAGACAGTGACTCTGATCCAGAGGATCTGTTGGTCAATATCATCGATCAGCGTCGGAGGCCCAAACAAACGAAGTCCCGGATGCTGAAGTCACTAAAGCCATTGAACTATGAGTTTTCACACTTGCCTACTCCAGGTTTGCTACGAACAAGAAACTTCAGTCAAAGACATTATTACACGGGTGATCTATCAGAGTATCTAAACCTTTCAACTAAAGCACATTTAAACGATTTAAATGTAAGATATTCTGATGAACACATATTCAAACTATTGAACCAAAAATACTTGAAACTAAAAGATTTTAATGAATTGAATAACTTTAAAAATCATAGATTCAAGAAAAAGAATTTCAACGAATATTTAATTGGCTATGAAGAATTTAAAAAGAATGGTAGTAGTAGAAAAAGAAGTTTTTATGAAGCTGGGTTTGAAAATTATACTGGAGCTCAAAAAGTTCAATATAGGAAACTAATCGATAAAAGTATTGAAGATTTTGCATTAGATTTAGTTGAAGAAGAAAAATTACTGGATCAAGCCAATTTAGATAATAATGGGAATCAACAATCACAGGGTTTCATAATTTCTGATACACTTGATAATACTCCTGATCTACCTGATAATGTCCTTGATATACCTGATAATGACCTTGATATACCTGATAATGACCTTGATATACCTGATAATAACCTTGATATACCTGATAATAATTCACATTTAGAAATCACACAAATATCCCCACCTAAAAGATTTATATCTCAACCCATAGATACATCAACCATACCAACTTCACCTTCTCCGTCTCTGGAACAAACTTCAGGACCTTTTTCAAATCAACAAACTCTTAAACGACGTCGTCGTAACTTCACTCAAAATCATGTGTTCAAAGCTGATATGGCGGAGTTTTTAGGGTTAACTACTAAAGATGAATTAAATGAATTATATGATGAAGGAAATGGATTAAAAGAAGTTGAAATTTTAAAATTTTTAGAAGATTTATATCAAGAAAAGAAGAAGAAAAACTATAGTAAAAATAAAAATAATAATTTTAAATTAAATAGTTTTGATGAATTTATTGAATCTCAATTATTGAAAAGAAATAATGGAGATGATCGTGAAAAAAGAAATATTATGAAGAATAGGAATAGATATAATAATGAAGAAAGTGACGGTTTTATAGATAATGATGAGTTCAATACATCTGATGATGAGTATGTTTATGATAATCTTGAGGATTCAATTAATTTAGATTCTAATGTTGATACATCCAATATATCAGTATTTGCAAATTATGCCTACGAAACTGCACCTATTACAGCAGCAACTGCTTCTACTTCAAACTCTGACAGTGAAAACACAGTAACGAGCTTCTTAACAAAAATTAGGTCTTCGTTACCAAATTTAAACCCAACTATCAATTCAAATACCTCGACTATCACAAATTCTTCTTCTTCAAATGAATTCACTTATCGTAAGAAAAAATATAAAAAGTCAAGTTCACTTAATGGTGTATTACCAAAATCATTTTTCAAAATATATGAAAATGAACAGTCAGTAAAGAATAATAAACCAACTCAATTAATTCATAATGAACACGAAAAAAGTGATGAAGCCGTTAATGCTAATAGGAAAAGAAAAATAGGGATTGGCATTGCCCACAAGAAAAAATTCTCTAACAATTATTTGGAGACTAAAAATGTTGTTGTTGATGATGATATTGATGACTTTATAAATGATGAGGAAAATGATGATGTTGGAGACAAGGATGTTTTTGGCATTGATGTTTTCACTAATATTAATTCAAAGTCTAGTCATGATATTCAAGGAGTAAACGATCACATTTCTTCAGTTGATAGTACTAGTGTTTCTGATTACGATGATAATAAATCCGTTAGTGATTCAAATAGTAATATTTCTTCCGACGAATCAAACGATGAATTAATTAATGAATATAATTTGCCAAGCTTATTCAGTGACGATGATGATGGGGCTGTTGAGGACCAGTCTTCTGGGATTGATTATATGCTAAATCGAAGTCGTAATGGTTGTGGTGGCAGCGAGAAGGAGAAAAGCAAGAGGAAGACCAGGAATATGCTTAATGTTTCTGGTCGTTTTGATAAGAATGTTTTGAGAGTTAATTCAACTGATTTTCAAATCAATTCTAATAAAAGAAAGAGAAAAAGAAAGAGAAATGGTGCTTCTTTTGACTTCATTAGAAAAAACAATTATAGAAATAAAGCGATTAAGAAAAATAATTTGGTTAAAAAAAGTAATTTTAAAAGTGGCAATAATACTTCTAACTCAATTTGGCTGGATGAGGATATATCGATTTTTGAACCTCTACTTAACCCGTCTTTGAAGCAATCTACTTTTCGTAACAGTAAAGAATCTATCCATACTCCTTTAAAAAATTCAGCTTCAAACAGCATTTCCAAAGGTCCAGCGGTTACCAAAAATTCAAATCAAAATATATCTCCTTCGATTTCATCGGGACAATCTAAAATCGATGATATGTTTTATAAGTCCAGAAAAGGAATAATCACAACAATCCAAGTGGAAGGAACAGCAGTACCATCACCATCATCGCCATCTTCCTCTCAAAAAACTCCCCTTTATCCAAGATCAGCACTAAATCAAATAACCAACTTTCAAAAGCATGATTTCTTTTCGGACTTCAAACAACATCCACAAAACCACCATGCACAATCTCTAAAAATTACTGACGTAAACCAACTCCATTGTAAACGCTCATCGTTTATATTTTCAAAGTTATTCAAACAATCGATACTATCGACGGGTGGAAGTTATTATAAGTCTGATAAAATATCAATTGAATTTTCAAACGTTCAGTTCACATTAAGTGAACTCAATTATGATGAATCATCTAAATGGATAAATGTTTTATTTAAGCAAATAATCAACACATTTCGGAATTCAAATTCTTTAAATAGTAAGGAGCAAAGCGAATTAAGGAAGTGCTATATTAGATTAATTCAATTATTTTGGAATTTAGCTTACTTTAATAATATAAATCAATTATTCCAAATTAATAAAAATTTACTAAATTATATTAACGAATTAATTGACTATATTACAAGCTATAAACAAATTCTATTTCATTTTCCATATTATTTATTAATGTTTCACCTGAATCAAAAGTTATTAAATGAATCAAATATAAGAAATTTATCAAACTCTGTAGTAAGCAAATTATCAAAAAAGGTTATAATCGCAAGTTGTAGTTTATCAACTAGTCATTTTTATAGATTATTACAAGGCCCTGATGGTAGTGAAGGTGAATCAAGTTATTATTTAGAATCAATTTCCATTTTTGTTAAATTAATTGAAAATCCTTTTAATTTAGTTAATTTAGTGTGGAAAAAATATAGGTTAAATGTTAAAAATGTTACCGGATTCTTGTATTTTTTAGAATCCAGAAGTAAAGTTATTATCAATTGGGATTATTATATTGAGTTAACTGATTGGTTTATAGTCAATACTGGTAATAATAAAGATCAATGGAAAGATTTATTTGTTTCTATCAGAAAAGTTATATTTGACTTAGATTGGCCTTTAGATGAAAAACTATTATTAAGATTATATAAATTATTAAGTTCTCAAAGGTTTGAAAATGTTGGATCGACTTCATCACTAATACTATATTATAGTTCCATCCCAGATCCAAATATATTCACAGAAAGTGAGGGTTGTCTCGATTGCTTCTTAAAACTATTGGTTTTGTACATTTCAAGATTTATGAATCCAATTAAGACAAATAGTCTGATTGAGAAATTAAATCCAGTTGGTGATGTCAGTACATATACAATTGATTTATTAAAAAACAAAGCTAATTTATTATTAGTTATGGTAATGATATTTAAAACTTCATTTGTTCAGTTATTTGCTGGAATTTTTGCTTCGTTAAACAAATTTAATAATTTTAAAGGGTATTTCAATATTTTAGAACTTTTAAATAATATGATCAATGTTTACTTAAAACACTTGAAACATTCGAATAATTTTCCAGTTAAAATGATTTGCGGATGCTTGAGTAAAGCTATCGAAGTGATCAATACATCTGATGAATTTTTGGATAAATTAAGCCCAACTCTGAATAATGTATACGATACCATTTTTGGTTATTTCAGAAGTCTTGGTGATGATACTAATGATATTACTTTTAAACAATTGATTGATATTTCGATCATAACATTGGAATTAAGAAACTGTAATCCTGGTTCAAGATTATCTTACATTGTTGAAAGCTTAATTTTGTTAATCCATACATTTGTAAAACATGTTTCATCGAAAGCTTTACAAAAGTTTAAATCAAACTTAGAGGATAAATTAATTGGATCTCTAAAATTAATTATATTAAATGAATCTTTTAAAAACTTAAATTTAAAGGAAAAATGTATTGAGTTATGGATTTATTTATCAAATAGATTATCAATCCCGGTTGATTCTTTAATTCATTTACAATGGATTTATTTTGGCAATGAGAAATTAAGAAAAAAGTATGAATTATTATTTTTTAAAAATTTAGTTGAAAGTTATGAAGATATTAATTTTAAAACGAATCAAGATTTAATAATGAATATATTAATGAATAATCTTCCCATTAAATCTTCGCCATATTTCTACTCATTTTTCCAATCATTATCTAAGAAATCATATGTCAAAGATTTACTTGTTTTCAAAAATGGCTTTGATATGTCTAATACTTCAGAATATGAATTTAACAAAAATAAGGAAACGGTAAGTATTAAGATAATGGCAAGAGTAATTGCGAAATCTAAAAATAGTTTTAATATAAATGAAAGAAACACATTTCTAAGATATCTTGAAGCTTTTGTCAATTCATTATATTCAGAGTATTGGTTAAATAAAGACAAATTTATCAGCGATGAATCATATACAAAGTATGTAATTCGATTAGTCTCTTACATTAATAACGTTGCACCTGAATTAGTTAAAGATTTTTCTTCTCATATTAGCTTAAAACATGAATTATCAGTTACAGATAGACACATCAATTTAACTGAAAGTATAGCCTTAATTGATACGGTAAATGATTTAATTCGTTTAATATCTGAAGAATATATATATGCAATGGTAAACAACAATTTCAAGTCATTTGAAACTGAAATTATTGAATTGTTAGCTGATACTGCTAATAACATGAATGATAACAAAGGGGCTTCTTCACTGTATCCTATCGTTATGATCTGTTCATTTCATTTCGATTCATTATCTAAAAATTCTTTGAATTGGATTCATTTAAGAAATTGGATGATTATTTTGATTAAATTAATTAAGTTTAAATCATTTTTAAATTTATCAGATGTTTTGATTTTAGTGAAACTTCTGTTAATGAGTAACAGATCCGCTAATTCTATAAATTCAGATTATCAAATTTATATTAATGATATTATAAAACTATCCGAGGAATTGATTGTTTTTTTAAATTATTCATTAATTGGATTTGATGATAGGGAATTATTTTTGGAAAATATTTATTTATTAAATGGTTTGGAATTTAAGCACATGCAGTTAGCTCAACCTATTAATTCATTGTATGATTCAGAAGTATATGATATTTTAGGAAAATTGTTTGAGCATTACAAAGATATTTTAGTTAGAAAAATTATCAAAGATACAGGTGGTATTGGTTTGGATGAATTTGATGAAATCCATGAAACATTTACAAAGCTGACCATAGGCGATAGTGATTCAAATGAAGTTAGTGATGGTGACGATTGTTTTGATTTGAAGTTTCTGTAAACTTCTCTTTTCTTTTTTTTTCTCTTTCTTTTTTTTGGGTGTTTTTCTTTTCTAACATTGTATTATTATTATTATTATTTATTATTTTTTATCCGTTGGCATCAATAAAATTAGTATTAAGTACAGTCAAAATGTATGTAAGTAGAGCCAACATTCGGTACTTACTACCATCATTCATCGATATGATTGCAGCCACCTATTTCAAGTTGATATACAAATGATTTAAGTTTTAAATAGCCGGCCGCAAGCTGTGCATATGCACCTTCTCTTTTCATACTTGGTGGCGTCTCTCTGTTATAGTTGTGCTAGTGAATTGCCTATTCCAAATTGATCATTTAACCGGTAGCCACATACATCAACACTTATTAACCCGACGGAATATAATATGCGATTATGCAGTTTAAGGTAAGTATTCTAGTGCTGCTTCAGCCAACCTAATGCCAGCGCAGACATCCTCAAATTTCTGCATTCTTCACTTACTTTGCAGGACGCATCATGCGTTATGCACGATGCAAAAATATGTTGGATATAGTTTTGACCCACATTTGGGACTTCGGTCGATCTTTCAAAAACAGCCCTGTATTTGTTATTGCTGCATGTTAGTTTAACGATTATCTTTGATCCGAAGATCTTTATTTAAGTTTATACCGGGGCTGAACTGAAAGAGCAATCATCTGGATTGCATGAGCTGAACTTCCGAAGTTTCACTTTTCAATAGCGGGTCTATCTTTTGTTCTCTCGGTATATTGGACGTCTGGTAGTCCCCTCGGCTTTTGGTACGTATACACCCATAGGCTTAAATTGTTGATATCTCTCCTGAAGCGGCCTACTTTATAATATACACCATGGCTTTAAACTAGACATACTTATAAATTTTACGTAGTTGTAAAATCTTCGAACTTGCTTAAGGATTGGAATTCATCCTCAATCAAACATACACTTGTACAAAAGTTCAACCTTTTGGTTAGAATATGAGATTTAGAATTGCTTTCAAGGTCACTAACATAAATAGATATGATTGCTATATATTTAATTGAATGTAATTAATAATTAGATGAAGCTTTCTACAAAGGTTAATTAGCTACACAAGAGCACGCAAAGTTACGGTCTTGTCCAAGTAAAATATTAATTACACAAGTCCTAGTGAAAGTGCTTCAAGAGTATATCCGTGCTAACCGAATACAGCTGTATTAATGATATGCACGCCGGTTAGATGATGCTAACTTTCCTGTCTTATCAGACTTTCTTTTCGCTAACACTTTTTGCCATAAACGGAATACTTAATTCTTTCTCCATTCTACTTTCTGCTTAGATGAAGTATTCCATTATATATTCTAGATAGTTCTAGAATTCTAAGGAAAATTTTAAGATCGAAAAATCTTGGAAATATCCTATCTTAGGGATATGTAAAAGTGATTTGCGTTGTCTTCAAGATAGTACATGGTGAAAATATACTTTATGTATGTTAGAGATATTTTTGTAACAATAAAAAACTACGTCATGAAGTTTTGAATGGATTTGATAAATTCGAGTGGGTACACTAAAATGAGGGTTTTCGTGTATATACACACTTTAAAAAGCCCGAAAGGTTTAAATTATTTAATCGAATTAAATAAGAGACATAATGGCTTGATTGTAAACTTTAATAATCAGATAATCAGACCACAACCATCATTTAGATTTAAATACGTAAATCAGTATAGTTTTAAATTTCCAGTAATTTGATCCAAAACCGATTTTGGAGCAGGACCTAAGCCTAATACTGTAGCAGTACCGGATGCAACTTGGGTTCTTCCAGCATCATGAACGATATAACAGTTAACATCCAAACTTAAAGCTTTTGCGAATAGCATTTCCATTTCCTCTTCATCTTTAACTTTTAAAGTAATCTTAGCTTGTCCACCATTCAACCATCTGTTCAACATATCAGGATTATAAGCAGCTGACATTGGATTTGACATTAGTCTATAGCAAGAAAGAGCAGCATGAGCACATTGGGCTGCTGCTTTACCCTTTTCCATTTTTATATCTTGTCTTATAATGAGGGACATTCGACACTCCCCTGGTATATCATTTAATGGTTGAGAATTAACTTCTGGAATGTCTTCATCTGACTCGTCGCCAATGGCCGAATGTTCGTCATCGGAAAGGTAATCTGAAGAAGATGGAGGAGTTCTACTTACGAATGTTGACGTGGTTGTTGTTGTAGTTCCTGTAATTGGTGAGGTAAAAGGAGTGGCAATGTATGGTAATGTTAGCAGAGACCCAATGCAACATCCAGTGAATAAAGATATCGACCCCACTGCTATTAGCTGAACGGTTGTGCTTGATATCATTTCGGTGGCGCTGTAAAGACCGGAGTCGTTGTGGTCGTTATTGTTGACAGTTTCTGATTGCGGATGTTTCGAGAAAACAACCTTTGAAGAAAACCCTTCACTTGAAAGGACCTAAATATCGATTCTACTTTTTACACGACGGGTGGCAGGTTTATGTTAAAATTAAGTGCTGGCAATGCGTCTGCGGTGATTTGATTGCCATATTTGGCATGGAAACTTTTGGAACACAACAATTTTGAAGTGCTCAGAATGGTATTTTAAGTGAGTGATCAACCATCTCATTCATTCATTCATTTAGAAATTAGCTACGAAGAAAGCTGTTATAAACCAATTAAATTTTATCCGCTTTAAAACCGGTTGAATATAATCTTCAAAAATAATTAATTATTAAAATCATAAAACAGAAGTCAAAAGATAAGAGAAGATACGCTAGAATAAAACAATAAATTTTTAAAGGTGTTATAAGTTTGTATGAAATTTTTTTGAAATTTCTGTTTGAACTCATTTGTTTCATTGCTATCTGTCAGTTGCAAGCATCACCTATTAAGTATGCCACTATCTTACTTTCTTATTTCTTCAAGTACAATAATACACCAGCAAATAAGTCTTATAAACACCAGAAAGCAAAATTTCTATAAAGTCTAAGTTTGTATTTATCCTTTGTTGAACGTGATCTCACTTATTTAGTCGCTATTGAGCAATAGAAACAGTTAAAGATGGTTATCAAAAGAATAGACCAAATTAAGTAAGGAAAGAGTCCCATATAGGGCTTCAAGAAAAAAGCTGAAAATGATTATTAGAATAGGCTTGATTCGTAACTTGGGTGTTATGGACTAGGGTTACTAAAACTAAGAAAAGATTTGGGTATTTCTGTGACCGAGTTGTAGTTGCAACTTTTCTTTTTGAAGATAACTTAAATTTGCTGGTGGCGGATATAAGCTAATCTCTTAAATGTTTGTTGATACTAACGATAATTACATTAAAGAATTAAGTTTAGTTTCTCTTTGGATGAAGCTAGTTATTTCCCCTCTCTATTCACTATCACTTTTATTATTCTTTCAATTAGCTTATTTTGTACTTACTAAAAATTTGTATTTACTTTTTTCAATTATCTTTTGATATATTTATTTATTAATTATATAGAATAACAGAATCTTTACTTTATTGTGCCCGAAATTAGTGGCGCAGTGCTAAGCCCGAAAGGTTTCGGAAATAATTAATCAAAACTAATAAAAACAACGAAAACTCTACTTTTTTGGAGCTTTCATACCCTGCTTGTAATGAGCAATCGTTCACTGGTGTACTACTATATTACTCAAATCATCTGAATCCATTTTAATTCCGACCACTAAAGTCTGTTATCTAAGTTTCAAAGGTCACGCTCACTACTCCAATTCCACCTAAATTTAGTTACCAAAATAATCCCTTATCACCAGGTTTTTTCCCCTATGCATTCCCCTTCGATCATAAAATAATGTCGTTAAAACAATTACCAAAACCAATCTTAATTTCATTTGATGCATTCGGTACAATTTTCAAACCTACAAATTCAATTGCCTATCAATATAATAAAATTACCTCAAATTTTGGGATTAATTTACCTTTATCTGAAGTTAAAACTCGTTTTAACAATTCTTTTAAATTAGTTAATGCGATTTATCCAAATTATGGTAAGTATAAAAGTATTTCAGTTTATAAATTTTGGGAAATATTAATTAATGAAATGTACTTAGATTATTCACCATTCAATAGTTATATTAATCAAATTACCCCAGCCGGTTCCAATAATAAACTAGCGCCACTTGAATTTAATAAGATGTCCCATACAATAATAACACATTTTAGAACCCCACAAGCCTATACTATATTTGAGGATATTCCCGAAACAATTGAAAAATTAAAATCAAATGGAATTAGATTATGTATATCATCAAATACAGATCCATGTACTTTTATCAATCAATTGACTTTATTTGATTGCATTTATTTAAGTTATAATATTGATGAATTTAAGCCAAACTTTGCATTTTTTAAACATATTTTAAATAAAGAATTAGAAATTATTAATAATAACAACATTCAAAATAATAGTAAGTTATTGACTATTAATGAATTAATTAATAATTCATGGCATGTAGGTGACGATTTTGAAAATGATTCTGTTTGTTGCTTAAAGTTTGGTTTGAATTCAATTTTAATTGATAGAGAATATGAAAGTGGTTTTTTGAAAAATGGTGAAAGTATTAAAAGAATTTCTGAAAAGTTTTATGTCGTTAATTCAATGAACGAATTGATAGAGTTGTTTGGTTTATGAAAAGGTTTTAGAGGACATTATATTTTGCTTGAAAAAAGTAAATCCCTCTTAATGATTAAGCTAAATTAATCCTATCATTATTGGAGTTTAAATACTTGATTAAATCAAAATTGGTTATTAGTATTGAATATTACAACTTTTATAAGTGAATTGAACCTTATCGACTCTATTGATTACCAAAATTATTGAAAATAGATAATTTTGGTAAGTGAAAAAAGTCTATGGAATCTATAAGGAATCCAAATCTAACTTGTTATTAAAATATATGATAAAGTGATATTAATTATCAAACGTCAACGAGCTAGCTAAAGATATATACAATTCAGGTATATAGTCTGTTTAGAGATGGAATGACAGAGGTAAATTGTCTAATTTCAACCCATCTTCAATGGAAACACACCTGATATCCTTTTCTCCCTCATGGAAGCGCTTCAATAATTCATTGGATTCAATATTCTTAACTTGATTGTTTGCCTTTGCCACGGTAATATGTGGATATTTGTTGCTAATATCTAACTTAATAGGAGTATCACCATTATAAATATCAATGATTTCAACTTCAATACACGATATTCTATTATCGCCGACGATTCTAATTAACTTAACTGAAGCTTTATAATTGATTAAACTATATTCTTTATCCCCAGATTTTTGTATATAAGATAGTGATGATGAGAACGAATCATTGTTATTCTCTTTTTCATGTATAAGTTTACTCAATTCATTGATTTCATCGTTAAAATTGAATAGACAATCACCGTATATCTTTTGTGGTTCTGCTGCCTTATGAACTAATGTAATATGAAAATTGTCATTCATTATAAAAGAATTAAATAATGAGATAAATTTAGTATCTTGAGATCCTAAAATTGAGCATTTCATCCAAGAAATAATATGATTTCTTATTTGCGGAGATAAAATCGAGATTGACATATATATTGGCTTTATTTGTTTAATTAATTCGGGTTGTTTTTGTTTTTTAAGATTACCTTGGAGTTTCTTAGATTTCTTCAATCCTTTTTGCGTTTCTGTTTTTAATTTAGATCCTTTACCAATTCTTTTTTCAAATGTTGGCTTATAATTTAATGCCTCATTAAAAGCATTATTCAAAATCGATTCGTCTTGAGGTATATTTAATCCAACTTCAACGTTTTCAATGCTTTTGATATATTCATTTAATTTATTCAGAACAACTTTACAATTATCTAATGAAGAAGTACTCTCATCAACTTTTAAATCTATGATTAAATCGAATTTTGAATCAGGTTCTTTATATGGATTGACTGGTTGATATCTCGATATAAAACCTTTAATAATTCCTGAAACTTTATACATACCGTCTTTACCAGGTTTAATAGATTGATGATTATCCCCTCTAATTTCAATTCTATTTTTTGTTAAATTGAAAATTTCTGGATTTAAGTCAGAATTAAAGTTTAAACAAATAAATTTCAGTTTGTCATCTGGTATCATTATATTTAATAATTCGAACTGATCAAATATTTGTTTTCTTTCAATATACTTATGGTTATTTTTATCGATTAAAACTACCTTTTTTTGTAATAAAATTTCGAGAGCCCGTTGAACAAGTTTACTTTTACCTGGACTTTGGATATCATCATTTTGAATGTGTCCTATTATATCAGGAAATAAACGTGATAGAGTTAAAGAAATTGTAGTTTTGCCACATCCTATAGTAGCCACTGGAACTAAAACATATTTAAATTCAGAGTCATTTGAGGTTATAGACTGAACGTTTTGTAATTCATTTATTAATTGAATACCTGATCGTCCCTTAGATTCAATGTACATCTTTCTTAATTCTATAATATTTTTATTCTTTAGGAAATCTTCAATTAAAGAAGGATCATTTTTAAAAATTGGTTTCACAAAATTTAAATAATCTAAACAGATTAAATTATTATTATTATTATTATTATTATCATAAGAAATCGATGATGGATCATGAATATATTTCTTTGTTATTTCTCTAAAATTTCGATACAGCATATAAGGTTGATCAAATTTAAATTTAAAAAAAAAATCTAATCCAGAATCCAACAACTTTGTTCTTATTACAAAGCCTTCAATTTCTTCGCCTTTGTACAACCCACCATCAATTTTTTGAGTTTTTTTCAGAAAGTCAATAGTTTCATCCAAAGTAGAGAATTTTAAATAATCAGTTTTCTTAAATCCATACTTTTCAGCAAATTCATTAACTATATCAATATGCAATGTTTTAAATTCAGGTAGATTATAATTTAACCCATGTAAATATAATCCAGCTTTATCATTCTTATATTCTAATATATGCTCTTCGAAGGAATCATCACAATATTCAGCAACAGCAGTCAACCTACAATTATATAGTTCTAAAGCCAATTCATTTGAACCAATATTTAACTTTTTTAATAATGATTCTAAATAGGTTTGGGCTTGCTTCGAATGATTTCTAGAAACTTCAGCTCGTTCACCCGTAGAATGTTTTGAACAAACAAGCAGAGTGCCATCTTCCAAACCTGAAATAAATACTATACAGCCATTCGTTTTAACAGTCACTAAATATGGACCTATCGTTGACGATTTTAAAAATGATTCATTTACTTGTGGTATTTCATTTAAATTGAAAAACTTGTTATAACCTCTAATGACTATTTTATCGTCTCCTTTAGTAAAAAGTCCTCTAGCATAGCAAGGCAATGTAACTTTCTTTGAATAGTAATCCCATTCGTTGAATTTCCAGCTGTTTATCTGGATGTCATCTGTATGTAGAACTGTATGAGTTGATTTTCGTATTATTCTCTTTCCACGATCAGGTCCTTCTTCATTGAGTTCTTCTAAAGTTGATATGAGGGATCTAGTAGCTGTATCGGCATATGCTATCTCCTCTGGAGACAATTCTGGGAGTTTGAAGGGCATTCGGCAACCGTAACAGTTGTTTTAGAAGTTTATAAACAGAGTCAAAATAATTTTGTGTACGAAGCGTCAAGTTCAATTTCAAGTCTTTTCTTCAAGTCTTACTTACAACATGTCCTACTCTCTGGTCGCCATAGCTAGGTCTGCATTTTCAAAGAACGTCCATAATGATATTATCAACCTCATTGATGCCCTTCCTTTAAAGTTGGTGTCGTTTGAAAACGTCTCTTCAGAGAAAGCAATTAATTTTAAATTGGACCTTGACTTGACTAAAACTACATTAACGGACCTCAACGAAATCGAATCCGTTATTAAGAAAACCATCGATGAAAATGAAGACAACGACAGTGATATGTTTTTCATGCCATCTAAGTTAATTAAATCTCAAAAGAAATTAATCGTTTTTGATATGGATTCAACTTTAATTTACCAAGAAGTTATTGAATTGATAGCTGCTAAAGCTAATGTCGAAGAACAAGTTAAAGAGATCACTGATAGGGCAATGAATGGCGAATTAGATTTCAAACAATCGTTACAAGCTCGCTGTGCACTTTTACAAGGTATTGAATCTTCAAATTTATGGGATTCTTTAAAACCTGTTTTGAAGATTACAAAAGGTGCAAAAGAGTTATGTAAATTTATGAAATCAAAAGGTTGTAAGCTGGCTGTTTGTTCAGGGGGGTTTTTACCTTTAGCTCAACATATTAAGAAAGAACTTGGATTGGATTACTGTTTTGCCAATACATTGGAAACGTGTATGAATGAAAATGGTGTTGAGGTGTTGACAGGTAAAACCGTTGGTGATATTGTTGATGCTACTAAAAAGAAAAGTGTTTTATTAAGCATTTCCAAAGAAAATAATATTGATTTATCTGACACTGTTGCTATTGGTGATGGTGCTAATGATTTATTAATGATTAATGTTGCAGGTGTTGGTATCGCTTGGAATGCTAAACCTAACACACAAAAGAATTCTCCATTTTGTTTAAGTTCAGATTCATTAAAAGACGTTTTGTATATATTGGGATACAATGATTCAGAAATTTCAAAAGGTCTGTAAACATTTAACTATTTTAGACTTATATAAATACTAGAACTTAAATAATTAATTAATTAGACTACTCTAGATTAAATTACTAAAGATGCTTTCATTACACCTCTTATGCCATTCATCAATAAAACAATTTCGCCATTTGCTAATGAACTCACGTTGATTATTCCTTCAAAAATAACTTCTCTTTCAATTAATTCTTTACGAACAACACCACTTAAACAACCGGTTGTCAAAGTCGGTGTAATCCAACGTATCAACTCTTCATCTGTAATTGGATGTTTAACCACTCTTTGAAAAGCAACATTACAAATTGAGGTCTCAGTAATTTGTTCTGCTGTATTGTACAGTAAAACATCGGAAACAGCTTCTCTTCCTAAAGGTAACTTTCTTTTTCTAGCTTCATCATATTCTATTCTATTTGTTGTTTTGAAGGAAGTAAACGGAGATATTTGAATAGGTTGTTCATCTAAATATAATGTAATTAGATTTGGTGATGAATTCAAAACTACTTCATTGAGTCTATCATTTGACATTTCACCTTTACCATTAAATAATCCATTAAAATAACTTCCTGGGGCAAGTTCATTGACCATTACTTCCAACTGTAAATCGCAATTAACTAATAACTTAATCTTGTAACATTTAGATGGGTCGTATAATTGCACCGAACCATCTAATTCAGCTAACACTCGGGCCTTAAATTCGTTATATTCGGGAACCTTATTTACAAAACCAAAAAATTCGATTGAAGTTAGCAGTCTATCAATATGCCTGTTTAATAAGAAATAGTTGTTTTTAATTGATGGATCATAACGGATTGTTGAGAATATTCTGAAGGAGTGCTTATCTATAGAAAACGGATTCGTAAGTTGGTGCTGAATGATACCGTTAGCTATAGACTCTAGCTGATTCTGTTTAGAGGTGTCAGCCATATATAAGCGGAGGTATACAAGATAAAGAGGCCTGTGTCTTTTAAATCTCTAGATATTAAGTAAAGAAGAAACGTATTTCCACCGCCAAAATATGGAAAATATTAACTATCACCTGCACAAATATCAAATAGAAAAAAGAAAAAAAAATGGAACTAAACGAACAAAATATATTTATAAAGATACAGGTCAAAAATAAAAGAAATGAAATAATTTAAGGACAAACACAAAAAAATATAGAAAATAAGAGAACTGAATATTTAAAAAATTGCGTTTAAAAAAAAAAACACTTAATCTAAAATAATAATAATAAAAAGGAAGAAACTAGATGTAGCTTCTAGCACTAACAAACACGGATTCATAATTTTCCCCACTATTCTTCAACTCATCATCCATTAAGAAGTCACCAAATCCACTATCCAAAGGAGCAAATACCCAATTAATAACAGTTTCTCTGAAATACCAACAAAATTTAACAAAAAAGTTGCTATTACCAACACACTTCTTTGATTCAACTAAATCTTTTTCAAAAATATTAACGACGGGCATATCCAATAAATTATCAATTTTTTCTCTTTGTTGAACATGTTCTAACATATCACCCAATAATTTTTTATCAATTTTAGTTTGTTTCATAAATCCAGACTTAACAACACATCTATAAAACCCGTCCTCAATCTTAAAAACCTTAAGGTTGTCAGAGGGAAATTCAAGAAATGGGGATGTTGTCACTTTGGTTTCAATAAATATGAGTACCTGAGGAACAGATGAAAATGAATTAACTATATGTTCAAATAAACTTGGTAGATAATGGTTTCTTGTATTAGTTCTAAAAGTTGTTGAATACATCAAATAAATCTTTGGAATTTTCTTTAATTCAGTAACTTTACCGTTATAATCAAATTCAACGATTTCATGATTTCTTGAAATGAATAAATCATCAATTGATTTTTTAGATTCAAATTCAGCTTTTAATTTTAATGATTTGAACCATCTCCAACTTGAAATCAAGAAAAATGTAATACAACATATCACTAGTGGGAACCAAGCTCCACGTGGGACCTTTTTTAAACCTGATATAATTAAACAGATTTCTAAGGCACCGAATGGAATGAAATATAAAAGAATCAAGAAAATGTTTACATCATAGCAATAATACAAACATATTGAAATCAAGGTGGTAGTGACAAAGAAATCAATTGAAATACCTAAACCATAGGCGGCTGTAACATTGCTTGAATTCTTGAAACCAACTGTAGTTAGAACAACACACACCATAAGGACCCAATTAACGACTGGAATATAAACTTTACCATTATGTTCTGAAGAAGTATGAACAATCTTTAATTTTGGAAAACAATCCAAAATAATCAATTGTTTAATAATGGCAGACACACCAAGAATCAAAGCCTGAGAAGCAATGATAGTAGCTAAAGTAGATATAGCGAAGACAAACCAATAGTAACCAGAACCAGTACCACCAAAGGGAATAGATTCGTAGAATAAGTTACTGATGGCTTCTGGATGATGAACCAAGTAAGCACCTTGTCCCAAATAACAAATCATTAAGCACGGATAAACAAAAAGTCCCAAGGTTAACTGAACTGGTAAAACACCAAAGTGAGAAACATCAGCAAACATAGCTTCTGCACCTGTAACTGCTAACATAATTTGTGAAAAGGAATCAACGCCACCATCATCAACCAAAAAGTCAATGGCATATTTTGGAGAAAGAGCTCTGAAAATACTTGGATGTTGGCTGATACAGACACATCCATTAATCAACAAAACGATAAACCAAATTAAAATGATTGGAGAGAAAAAATGTGAAATTTTTGCAGAACCAAATGGTTGGATAAGGAATAGGAATATTAAAACTGCAACCGAAACAGGCATAACCTTATTAGAAAAAGATGAATCAGCGACTTCGATACCGGCAATAGCAGATAAAACAGAAGTGGTTGGTGTTAGCAAACCGTCTGAAAAAACCAAAGAACATCCTAAGAAACTCAATCCCATTGTAAAAGTGGATAAAACAGTTTTAAGTGTACCAGTTCCTAATCTATTGGTTAGACTTGTATCTGAAGTTTTAGTTAATTCTAAAGCTGCGTCCTCATCTTCATCCTTTATATCTTTAGGAATTTTAACACCAATTGGCTCTATATGTAAAGTACTAGCAATCTTTGAATAGATAGCAATTTGACCACCTTCATTGTTGTTAGGACCAAAATTTAAAACAATAAAGGTATATTTAACTATAACAATGATAGTGAATAACCAGAAAATACATGAAACGGCCCTTAAAACTAGCACTTCGTCATCAACTGGTGCCTTTGTGATAATACTTGAAATAGTATATAAAGGTGAAGTACCAATATCACCATAAATTGCACCTAATGAACTATATGACATAACTAAAGTACTGAGTACTTTATTCATATTTCTTTTTTCAACACCCAGCATTTTCTTAACAAAATGGATCAAGTCAAGACAAACGATTACAAAAGCTTATACTTTCAACATAATTTTCAGGGATTCATCTGAATTTTTATACTACTCCCTAAGAACCCCTTCACTACCAATAATTACTGGCGAATCAATGATTTCCCAGTGTAGTTAGGCAGAAGCACTACCATTACCTTGCCAAAACACCACTATAAGTTCAGAAATCCAGCGGAAGGATTCACAACAAACACAAGCTTTTTCCTAGCAGAGGTAGTGAGAAAGCAAAAACAAAAAAAAAAAAAAAAAAAAGCAGGCTGAAAATGACGTGAGGTGTAGGAAACCAACCAGATAAAGCTATGCTCTTGAATAATTTCGATTGTGAATTGAGTAGCTGCTGTGCTATGATATCATCGATTAAATATTATTATTGTTCATAATCTTCATCCTCGAAATCATTGGTAGCAGAAATAAGACAACGTATGACCTTGAGCGATTTATTTCAAACAAAACAAAACCACATGCTGGTCTGGCAAACTGCGCCCAGTTACATTGTTGTACCCCTGGATCCAGATCCAAATCCAGATCCCGAGCGTCTGCTCCCAAAATTCCAAAATTTTCTGCTGAAAACGTACCGACAAAAAAATTTTTAAAACCTCAATTCTCGATGACGCAAGCAAAAAAAAAAATTGTTAAAACGAATTCGCACTTTATTGTTTAAACTCGTGGCTCTGAAAGATAACTTTATTATGAACCAGAATCATTATATTTAACTTTGATGAACTTTCACTCAGATAACCTAACCAATTGTAAAATCAAAACCTAACATATTCTTGATGAAAGCTGGACTTAAATGGTGTCCGATAAAGGGGGAGAGAATGAGGCGGGCAGGGGTAAAGGTAAAATCCAAAATCAAATTCTGACTATTGTTTTGTTTGTTTGTTGTTCTCTTTACCTCCTTGAATTTCAGGCAGTGTTACATCCTGCTTTCCGCCCGAATTTGTTTTGCCATCTCTCTAAATTGCCTTTTCACACTCATCAAATCATTCTGCTTTTCATCGTTATCATCAATATTGAGTTTCATGAGAATTTCCATATCTTTTTGTTCTTCTTCACTAACATAAGAACTCAGTAACTGTTTGTCTGCTGCATCTTTACTAATTAAACTCTCGACTATTCCAGTGTAGTCTTTTTTCTCTATTAAGATTAACTCTTCGTCATTCAACCCTTCGTTAATCATACCAATTATATCTTTCTTTCGAATATCTTCTTCATCCATATCTTCATCAACTCCTTCATCAACTCCTTTCTTATTCCTCTGGCCTCTTTTACTAGCAAAAGTTTCCTTCTTTTTATAAAATAAAACAACATCATTAATATTTGCAACTTTCCCAACAAATCTATTAGAGAAAAATCTAGGATTCTCAACCTCATACCCACCAGCATAATCAACTTTCAATCTAATCAAAGGTAATGGAACATCTTCTTCTATTTCTTCATTATTTTTTTCCCTACCTTTTTTCCATTCATTTAATGTATCCTCTATTAACTTTTCAACTTGATCTATTAAATAACTTAAAATTCTTTTCTTATTCATGGATCCAGCGCTTAAACCAATATCGGATAATGTAATTTCTTTCATCCCAAATGGTCTAACCGATTTCAATTCAACTTTTTCAATTGAAAAATCTTTATTTTTAATATTTATAATAAATACGTGTTTCTTAGCAAGTTCACCTTCACTTAATGATGTAGCAATTGAAGAACCTGGTAATAATATATCTGTTTGCATTTCTTCATTATACCTTGTGGTTGTAAAGCATTCATGTTCATGACCCCAAAATATGAAATCTAAAAAATTTGGTAATAAAGTTTCTTTAACAACTTTAACACCTGGTCTAGTATTATAGTTTTGATGAATACACATTAAATTGAACCAAGTGAAAGTTTCATCAGTATCTGGTTTTAAAAATTCTAAATTACCTTGAACCATAGTCTTGATTAATCGTTCTTCACGAACGGACTGTAATCCGTACAAAGCCAAATTCGTTGTACCTTTGTTGAACAATAATGGAGTAATGACGAGTTTATCATTATCTGTCATCTTTCCAAAATGATTGAGTAACCCAGAGACTGAAAGTAAATCTAAAGGAGATAATAGTTCATCCCCAGTAGCATCATCATGATTACCTGAAATTGCATATATTGGCATACCAACATTTATATTTTGATCATATTCGTTAGGGTATGAAAAGTATTTCGACGACATTGCATCAGTTGGATCACTAACTAATTTAAACTCGATTGGCTTATCATTCAAGCAATACTCCCTTATAAGTCTACTAACATGATATAGAGATTTCAAACTTGGTTTGTTAATATGAAATAAATCACCACCTTGTAAAACAAAATCAACTTTTCTTTCAACTCCAATATTAAGAATTTCTTCAAATGTTCGCCATCCATCATCACCTACTATTTTGTCGTCTTCTCTATATCCAACATGGTTATCTGTCGTTAGTAGGATGCTGAAAGTATCAGGACCTGGCTCGATATGTTGAACTTGTGGCATTTACCTTTGTGCTTCTAAGTAGTATTGCCCTTTCATAATCCTACAACTTTTCCATATATATTATATATATGTGTGTGTTTGTCTTCGCGCCGAACCCTTTTTATTACCCTTGTCTTGTGTTTTAGTTCAAAATCGTGAATTTTTATGAAAAATACTTTATCTAGTTAGGAATATAAACTATATCACGACATAGAATAGTAACTCTCTTAAATATTCTTCGAAATTCTAAAGCGTCCGCCTTTCCTTTTATAAATTCAATTTTATGACCAACAGATAAATTCGAATCCATTCGACTCACTTTAACATATCCAGTGACAACAGAATTCATTGAATCCCTTCCATTGATCGGAATAGTAATTAATTGATTATCATTGATCCTAGTTTCATCGTCATTGCTAATTCCACCTTTTCTCAAACACAATTTAATTAATGATTCCATCAATAAGAATATTATATCATCAATTGGTTTCATTGAAAAGAATCTATTCATTGATTCCGTAACTAATAATTCATTGAATTGGCCTGTAAGCATAGCTAGTTCAGTATCATAATTATTAGATGATTTGAATTGAAAGGATGCTGGATCCTTTGATATCAGTTCAAATACTTTATCCTCATCCGTTTTTAATGCTTTAATATGTCTCATCCTTCTTCTTTTGGTAAGTTCAGTATATTCTACCTGAGATGAGGCATACCTCTTAAACCTCTTACCATTAATATTAATCGCAACGTTTTCAGCATCATTACCAAAATCACTACTTCGAAGATTTTTTTCATTATCATCATCGATTATGAATAAATCATCACCTATAACTCTTCCAGTAGGTTGAGTATCTAAACCTTTATACTCAGATATTTGGGTTGCAACATCATTAATTTTATTAAATTCTTCATCGGATAAATTAACGTGTAAATTGAACATAATCTTCTTTGTTAATCTTAATGGATCTTTAGATAATTTTGTTTTGTTGTCCATAAATTCATTTGAATCTTTCATCCATTTTTTATTAAATAATTCTTCGATGGTAATTCTTTTCAATGGGTCGGGTTTCAATACACATTTCAAAATAGATAATACTTCAAATGAAAGCTTATTCCAGGGAGATTTAAACAATGATCCATTCTGTTCAACGTAATATCGGAAGTCTGGATCCTCAATATGTGGCATTTGCCATGCAATTTGACCTGTTAATAAAACGTACAGAACAATACCACAAGACCAAATATCAGATTTTTCAGGATCATATGACTCTTGGGTTAATTCTGGTGCTATATAAGCTGGAGAGCCACATGGTTTAAAGCATTTTCTTTTTGGGCCGTTCTTCTTTTTAAAAACTGTAGCTAATCCAAAATCAGTAAGTTTTAAATTAAAATGTTTATCTAAAATTAAATTTTCAGGTTTAATATCACGATGAGCAACACCTTTACTGTGAACAAATTGTATAGCATTTAATAATTGAATAAAATAAAAATTGCAAATACTCTCTTCAACTCCTAAATCAGGTTCTATCTTATCAAACAGTTCACCGTTATGACCTAATTCCATAATCATATAAACCCAATTTGTGTCATATCCAAAATTAAATAATTGTATGATATTATCACAGCCTTTGCTGCATTCTTTTTGAATAATTGCTTCTTTAGCTAAATCTTTGCTTGTCAATCCCTTCTTGATAGAATATTCCAAATACACATATTTAATAGCAACGGTATACTTATCCTTGTATTTTCCACGTTTTACTATTCCAAATCCACCATGCCCAATGGTTTCGCCAATTGAAACGTTCTTAATCTCTGGCAATGGTGCCATCTGCGATAATTTATACGATGACATGATATTCTATTATATAAAATGATAATGATTAGATATACAAAAAATATAGTAGAGGAAGGCAAACACTTAAAAGTTAAAAGGTAAACAAAAAAATAGAACCTTTTCGACGCGTCGCAAAGTCGCGTAACTTGAATTATCATAGCTGCAATAAAGAGTCTTCCAAAGAAGTAATCCATTCGGCATCAACTGGTCTGTAAGCTTTCATGTAACCTTCAGTCAACTTATCCAACTCAATTTCTTCTTCTCCAACAATTTTGTGCCCATTGAAATTTTGATGAATAATAGAGAGCTTTTGGAATTCTGGATTATCAGTACTTTTTTGAACTTCCAAAACAATAGCAGTATGATCAGGACTACCAAAGTATAAAGCTTTATTAGGGTATCTGAATCCACATTCCTTGAATTGTAGAATATCACCACGTTTAATATTATCTGTAACTGGCTCGTTCAAAACCTGGGGTAAATTCTTATTTCCAGTTCCAGTCAAGGTAGTCAATAAAGCGCCATGAACAAAGCCAGAACTAACAAAGGCGTGCTTGCCACACGATTTTTCTAGAGCATCATGAGCCAAAGTCCAGCATTCACCATTCCCAACTACTTGCCCCAATTTAACTTCACACCAATTGGCAACATGTTCACCATATTTTTTATTACCTTCTAATAATAACTCTTTTATAACTAGAGGTGGTTTAATAAATTTCAATTCATGATCTAATGTTGATGTTTGAACGGAACCATCTGCGTTAGTTTGCCAAGTCAATTTAAGTTTAACAGTAGATAGATCTGGTAATCTAAAACCAAATATTTTGAAATGTTTGTTACCTAGAACACCAAACGATGTAGCATAATCTAATCCTTCCAAATCTTTTGGAAATTTGCATGCACCATCCGAAAGAAACCACTGTGATCTTAACTCCAGATCAAGTGATGGTGCCTTCCAAGTTGAAGAAATTGTGCTGGCAGATGGATTACAAGAAGCTTGATAAGGTGCTCTAGACGGCGGTGGGGGTGGTCTGGCCCTTGATTTAGGTGGAGGTGGTGGGGGTGGTATAACTGAGGAGCTTTTAGTTGCATTTTCTGAAGTTGGGGGTTTGGTTTCACCTTCAGCTGATGAGAGCCTTGACCTTGATTTTGGCGGTGGTGGAGCTGGAGCTGATGGTCTCGGAGTTGAATTTCCATTTGAATGTGGAAGCTTCTGTGCTGACAGTTTCTTGATTGGGGGCTTCGGTTTTGGTTTTGGTTTATTAGAGACTGCAAGGTTTGGCTTTGATGATGAATCCGAAGAATGCATCGGTCTGATTGGAAGTGGTGGACCTTCATCATCGGTACCTTCTTCTTCTTGAACATTAAATTTAGCTATATGAGTTCCCTCATTTGATGAATGAGTTTTATGCTGAACGTCTTCTTCTTCATAATATTCTTCGTTAGTGCCAGACTTATAAGTTTGTAAACTAAATTGTGATTTATTCCGTGGAATTTTTTTAACCAATTTATTAATCTTTTCACTTGAAGAACCAACAAATTCGTCTAACTCACTAGATGATTTTGGAATTCTTTTATATAAAGATTTCAGTTTCTCCTTGCCTCTTTCACTACTAGACAAATCTTGTTTTCTTCTATTAAATTCTTCATCATCTTCACTTTCTTCTTCAGAGCCATACAAAGGTAAGGAAGGCGGTTTAGTGGAAACTAGTTTGGGTTTTCTCTTTGGTAAAGCAGGGGCATCGTCTTCATCATCATCGGTGGCATTTTTAGCTTTTCCCTCATATTCATAGACTTCTTTAATTTTTCTTTCATCTTCAAACACGTTATCTTCTTCTTTGTTATTCTTTTCTCTCTCCTTTCGTTCTCGTGTTGAGCTACGTGAAATCTTGTTAACTAGCCTACTAGCTTTTTCACCAGAAGAACCTGGCAATTTAGAAACTAACTGATCTAACTCTGTAGTTGATTTTGGAGTTTTTTTATAAAATGAATCAACTTTTTCAGTGGTTTTCAAATATCCTTTTGTAATTCCAACTGCAGATTTGTCGATACCTTTATTTAATAACTTCTTGTATTTATCAGAAGTTGATTGACGACGAGGAGTCGTAGTAGATTCCGATCCAACTGATTCAGTAAAAGAATTAACACTGTTGATAGTAGAGGATCTATCTCTTCCATTGGCGGTTGAAGCACCGGTAATACCTGGCAGTCTAACAGCTGGAGAGTATTCGGAAGGATCTGGATTCGCCACAGTAAAACTGTTGAGTTTAACTTCTTTTGGTTTGATCACGGGAGATTCTTTAGATTTATAATGGATACTGCTTTCCCTACTGGCTTCAGTATTGTCTCTATCCTTAGCTTCAAATTGGCGTTTTTCATCTTGATCGTCCTTATTCAGTGTGGAATCTTCCAAAGCTGACAAGTTTTTATTAGTTTTTCTCAACCCCTCCCTCAAAGATGCAATATTGATTACTTCTTCATCTTCCTCTACTTTCTTTTCTGTAAATGATGTGGCAGTAGCATTAGTAATAGTAGTAGCCCCACTTAAGTCAATCTTAGGCTTTGGCTTGAGTTTTGGAGGAACTTTTGGGGGCATTAAACTGGATTTGACGGACAGGACCCTTCGGTTTGTGGCTAACCAGTAGACTGAAAAGTTAAGCTTAACGGTTGGCTTAGAAGACTGCGCTACTAGCGGAAAGAAATTTCCGGATCTCCGAACCCTGGGCCGCGCCTGGTTTGTTTTACTGGAATTGGATTTGCAATAAAAAGTGGTTGTTGAAGTATAATAAAATAAAAAAATATTACAATATATGTAATATAAAACGGAACGAAATAGTAATAAAAAAGAGTGGACCACTTTAATTTATAGATCACTCAAGCTATATGAAGAAGCATTAACTTTTGTAGTTGGATATTCAGTGATATTCAAGTGAATATGAGGAACTCCAACGAAATCATCTGGCATATACCAAGTTGAATTAAATGAATAGAAATCATTAATTGGGTCAGCAACATTATAGTAAATTTCTTCACTTGTCAGATTAACGTTACCGCTGACTTCAAGTTTCAACCCTGGTAAGCTAGTCATTGAAGTGATGTTATCATTTGGATAGACATCAAAACCAGAAATAACAAATGAGAAACCTGGATTATAGCCTGGCCATTCAGTAATATTGTTAAAAGTGATATCTAAATAACCTTCACCTGCAGTTGCGTGAATCCACGGTTGATTTGCATATAAATTAATGAAACCAATTCTACCTTCTCTAACCCACCATTGAATAACACCTGGTTGAAACGCGGTGACACTACTAGCTGGACCACCAATAGAATCTTCCATGATAGTTTCCGCACCAATAGTAATTAAATCATTTGACCAGATGGATATGTTTCTTGGATATTGATCGAATGGCGGAGAATAAGCTTGATAGTTTAATGAATGTTCACCTGGATAAACTTTAAAGGATTCAATAACATCATCGTCAACCAAATCTTCAATTGTTGGGATCCCTAAAGCAATCATATGGCCAAATCCCAAGTCAGCAATATGAAACATACCTGATATTTGTTTTGGCATTGGTGCATATTCTCTACCAACTAAACCCCAAACGGTAGCAGCAGTGATTGCAAAGTATTGTTGCATATCATAACCATATGATCTATCGAATGGACCTGCAAAATTTTTTAAATTAGCATTGTATAAACCTTTTGTAGTTTGCATTAATTCAGAAAACATATATTCAGCATATCCAGGTAAATTTGAATTTGGTGCAGCATACCTAATCCACATCGCTAAAGCCCACATATCAACACCTGTGTAAGTTGGAGAGTTGAATTCAGAAAAAGTATTATATTCTGTAAATAAATCATAAATTTCTTTACCCCATTTTTCACCAGATTGGGTCATATTCTCGTTATCTAAATAATAACCGGCATAAGATTGTAAAATACATCTCATCATCCAAGGATTTGAATAAACTGGATATAAATTATCACCATTTAAACCACCAACTCTATACTGATCACCAATAGCAAATAGATACATCATTTCTTTTAAAATTTCATTGGTTTCATCAGATAATAGATCAGAATAATCATTAATTAAAACGACAAAAGCAGCACCAACAAAATCACGCCAATTGGAGTCATATGAGGTATAGGCTACTGGGTCATAAAGACCTTCTTGTGGCGTCGGTTCCTCTGGTGTTTGTTGAATAATACCATACCAAATCTTTGTTGGATCTTTATACTGGCCTTTATATAAATTTGCAATGATTCTTTCACATTTTTCAATATCACCTTCACCATTTCTAGCGGCTAGACCAATAGCATACCATGCAGTTTGTCTTGAATCATATCTACCTGGTAAAGTGTTATCAGCGGTAACTAAATAACCAATTTCATCATCCCAGAAACCATCTTGCCATTCTAATGAAGTATTGAATAAATCTTGAGCATATTCGCTGAGAACATATTCATCGGTTGATCTTTCTTTAACTGTGACAGGAACTGCAAGAACAGATGTTGCGATTAGCAATAACTTGATAAAGTTCACCATTTTCTTTGAAAGAGTGAATTGATGTATAGTGCAAGAGGTTCATGCTTTGGGGAAAGAAGAAGAGATGGATACTGCTTTTTATAGAGGTCATTTGTGGTAAGCTTATCAAATGATCATTTTGGAAACTAATTAGACCGAAAACAGATGAACCCTTGAAAACGGAATGGATACTACCAAAGATAGGCAATGATTAATAAAGGTTACTAAAAAAAGAGCTTTGTTGATAGATAGCAACCTTTGCAGAAGATACACTGGAACATACATCCATTGAAGACTTCCCCCAGGTCCTGTTGCACAAGAAAACCCATGTAACATGGGGAACAGGAACGCACTATCTGCCGTATTGCCTTTTCGGGAAACAGCCGCCAAGAGATGACGCGTTCTGCAACAGACTATTTCGGGCGAGTTCTCGCTAATGTTTCTGTCTGTGACCATCTACAGCAAAACTCTGACATGCAGGGCTAATTAGGAAGGGTAGCTAACTACATTGGGTTCTTGGACCAAGGGTGAGATTCTTGACCAAAAATTAGCTTCAATTCTTAAAGTTAACTTAAAATAATATACGTAAATGTATTGTATCTAAAATCTAAAAGTATTTGATTTTAATTTGGTACTTTGTACAAAAGTATGCAAACGCTATTAAAATCCCATCAAACCCAGCTGTTAAAATCAATTCAGAGACAATGTTTGGTAAGAGAATACTTAATTTTTCTTTAATCTTTGTCCAGATTGATTTGTCCTTGCCAGCGTTATCATATTTACTAATCAATAATAATAATTCACCAGCAAAGTAGACTTCTAAAGGTCTATTGCCGAACATACTTAAAATAGACATAATAAATTTTGGTAAATATGGCAAAGATATATTTAGTAAAGAATACTTTATAATCGACCAGCCGGAGGTAATCATTGTGAATGTCGGAGTCCATAATTGCTTGTTAATTGGAAAGTAATTTGGTACAAACTTTGAAATATATCTCCCCATTAATATTAAACTTGATCCAATTAACACTGATTGACAGTTAGTAAATTTATTTATATTTGAAGAAAACCATAACCCTGACCAAATTGTAACAGATGTCATTAATGAACCTAATAACCCTTCAGGGTCAAGATTTGGCAAGTAAGTTCTCTTACCCACTATTGGAAAATCAATCTTTTGTTGAGCTGTATCTTCCATATTTTTAAAAGGATCTTGTCTATTGTTGGAATATCCAATAGATACCAAGAGCCAAAGAGATGACGTCAATATAGGAAACCAGGTGGAATCTCTAATGAATAAAGGTGTCAGGTTGTTTAAAATTATTGCAGATATACCATGTCTTTGTAAAACTCCCAGAGGTCTAAATGTTGCGTTTTCCACTAAAACAGGTAAAGTGTTAAAACATAAACCTAATCCAACAGTTTGTAATGATTTTTTGACCGGTATTATCTTTCCTGGTTTCGAGGTAAGTCCTGATATGAAGCAAAAAGTAGGAAAAACCGTATCAGCATAGAATAAGTTCTTATCTTCATAATTAGCATGATTGAAAAATGGCAACTCACAGAACTCTGTGGTTTGCATCTCTAGCATATTCAAACCTCTATACACATCGATGGTGTAGTTTCTTGTGTTATTGGTGATGGTGGCAGACATAGTCGAATCACAGCAACAGTACCGAATGAAAAGTAAAGGAGTAATAACCTGTGTATTCTCGGAGATGGTTACATTTAAGAGGTGCAAGGCAGAAGACCCACCTCTCGGAGCGGTTACATTTTACTCCAATGCGACATATCCCAAAGAGGTTTATCGGCGAGCCTTTGTTATCAAGAGAATGCACTGTCCAGTTCTTATATTTATCTAACGTTTTCCCCACTGTTCAGTACCGATACACTATGACTCTTGTAGCTTATAACAACTTTAACCATGTCACAAGAAAAAATTGACTTTGAAGAAAAGGGTGAAAAAACTGCTGAACAAATTTTACTAGATACAAAAGAATTCATCGATGGGGAAAAATCTATTGGTGTCTGGAAAGCTGTTGTTACTTATCCAAAGGAAATCTTTTGGTCAGCTATCTTCTGTTTAGGTGTTGTTATGGCAGGTTATGATGGGCAAATCATTTCTTCATTCTATGCTTTACCTGCTTTCGTTGATAATTACGGTACACCTGATGCTAACGGTGAAAAAACGGTTTCTGCCGCATGGCAAAGTGCGCTTTCTTTAGGTTCCCCAATAGGTCAAGTGTTATGTATCCTGGTTGAATTCCCATTAGAATGGTTTGGTAGAAAATATACATATGCAGTCTTATGTGTTCTATGTATTGGTTTAGTTTTCTGGCAATTTTTTGCTCCATCATTAGCAGTTTTGACTTCAGGTGAAATTATTGCTGGTGTCTTTTGGGGAGGTATGGTTGTTATTGGTCCAACATATGCAGCTGAAGTTTCACAAATTAAGCTAAGAGGTATTTTAACTGCTTTATCCAACCTTTCTTTTGTTATCGGTCAGTTTATTGCTAATGGTTTGGCTGATGGATTTGCAACCAATACTACAGAATGGGCATATAGAGTTCCATTTGCCATACAGTGGTTGTGGCCTTTGATTATTTTAGCGCTATTACCATTTGCACCAGAATCTCCATATTGGTTAGTTAGAAAAGGAAGAATTGAAAAAGCCAGAGATTCAATTAAAAGAATTGCTCCATCTACTGCAAGTGAAGAAGAAATTGAAAATAGATTAAATCTTGTTATTCAGACCGATGCTTTAGAGCGTGAATTTGCTCTTCATGGTTCTTATTTAGATTTATTCAAAGGTTCAAATTGGAGAAGAACTGAAATCTGTTGTATGGTTTATTCTGTTCAAGTTTTTGCTGGTGTTCCATTTGCAATGAACTATTCAACGTATTTTTTTGAATTAGCTGGTCTGAGTGATTCTAAATCTTTTGATTTATCGTTAGGCTCAACTGCTATTGGTTTTGCTGGTACTTGTTGTTGTTGGTTTGTTTTATCGTATGTTGGTAGAAGACCTTTCTATCTCGGTTGTTTTGCATTTACTACATTATTATTGTTCATCATCGCTTTCATTGATTTGGGTAAAGATTATTATGATCATCCAGCTCTAGGTTTTGCTCAAGCATCTATGATGTTGGTCTGGTCATTCGTTTATCAATTATCATTGGGTCCATTATGTTTTGTTTACATTGGTGAAGTTCCTTCAACTAAATTGAAAGCTAGAACAATTGCATTTTCGACAGCAGTTCAAGCAGTTTTTGCAGTTGCTGCTTTTGTTGCTTTACCATATATGTTAAACGAAGATAACGGTAACTTAAGAGGTAAAACTGGTTTTATCTTTGGTGCTTTCTCTATTGTTGCACTTGTTTGGGCTTATTTTAGATTACCGGAAACACGTGGAAGATCATACGAGGAGTTAGATATTATGTTCGTTAGGGGTGTTGATAGTAGAAAATTTTCTACCTATGAAATTTTTGATATTGATACTATTAGTGGATTAACAAGTATCAAGTCGCATCCAGAAGATGGTGAAGAGCTGGAACCAGGAAAAATAAATATATAGGTTTCCTTTACTTGATTTTTTTATAGCCGGTTTTATGGGTTTTATGGGTTTTATTCCCTCTCAAATATTTCAGTTTATATATATTTATGCGTTAATACTAATTTTAAACCTTTGTTTAGGAGTGTTCGTACAAATACAAAGTCGTTTTTTGCGCCACCCGACCTGTGTCGCAGTTTTACCGACACCTTTGCACCTATTCTTTCTTTCCTGCCCATTAAATTCGACGCGACGCCGTTTCACCTGGAGCCATTTTCAAATCGTCAACAAACGTTCGCCTTCTACTGGTGGTTTGTACACATAATACACTTTTACGTCCAAGATGTCTTTCTTCAAAAACATATCTGGGTTCTTTCATTCGCTTACGACGTCTGACCACTATGCTGCTTACGACGATTCCCCTGCAAATGATTCTTCCGTCTCTCACCCTTCGCATCCCCAAATTCATAACAATGCCTCTTCTCAATCAATATCTATGCTAGACAATTCTTCTACTGCTTCTTTACAACACGTTAACTATAGGCCTGGCCTGAGAAGCCAGCTTTCGCAAAGACCTGATATTCAGCTTTCTGATTATGTAAATGGTCGTCCTCCGTTACCTTCAATTGCTTCAATATGGGAGCGGATAGATTTATGGTTGGAGAAAGAATTCCCCGAATTAGGTGATGATATGGATAATGGTGTCACTATAAATGATTTAAATGCCTTTGAAAAAGATTTGAATCTTTCGTTGCCATTGGATGTTAGAGACTCTTATCAAATTCATGATGGTCAATTATCCTTTGGTAAAACAAGAGGTTTAATATATAGTTATCCATTGATGGACCTTGAAAGTATTGCAGCTGAAACTAACAATTGGAGAAAAGCTGAAAAACTAATGAATGAGCATAAGTATGATCCCGCTAAGTCTGCCTTCCTTGCTAGACAAGGTTCTTGTCCTCAAGGTTTTATTCAACCAGTGTATTATAATATTAATTGGATTCCATTTTGTAAAGATAATGCTGGTAATAATATTGGTTTGGATTTGAGTCCCGGCCCAAATGGTAAATATGGTCAAGTTATTTTATTTGGTAGAGATTTCGACACGAAATTTTTGGTTGCAGATAGTTTTACAGAATTTTTATTAAATTTAGTTCAAGATCTAGAAGAGGGGAAGTTTACTATTGATGAAATTGATGAAGATTTATTGTATATGGAAAATGGTAAGACTTATTCTTACTTCCGTGTTTTAAGGGCTAGAGCAATCGCCTTAGAAAAATCATTAAATAAGAATAGTTCTAAACATAATTCAAAAAATAGTTCAAAAGTTGATTTACTTAATGTTAATAGTGCTACAGCTATTAATTTACCAAGAGAAACTTTAATTTCACCAAGCCTCAAAAGCAGTTCAAAACCACAAACTCCAATAATTTCAACAACAGCTTCTCCAAAAATTGGGTCACCTGTTACATCCAGTTCAGGTACACCAAAACCTAAAGTGGTAAAACCAGATTTAGCTAGTGATTTCACTCCTCCAAAGTATTCAAATAACAATAGTTCATTTGTTTTAGATGATGAGGAAGAAGAAGCTATAATTAACGATGATATAAAAGAAGATGAACAAGATAAATTAAAGGAAGAAGTCAAGGCTTTATCAGATATTAAAAAAACAGATGAATTAAAAGAAAAAGATATTGAAAATTTAGATGAATCTAATAAAGAAACTGGTCTACCGAAAGAAAATGAACCCCTTGTGGTTGACGACAGTACAAAAGAAGACTCTTCATCAATAAAGGACAATAGAGCAGAAGAATCTATTAAAATTAAAGAATCTGAATCAAAGAAGATAAGTGAAGCAGAAATAAAGGAAACGGAACTAGAATCTAAGCTAGAAACAGAAGCAACTGAAGATGAAACTAATCAATAACGTTATTATTAATTGTTTTGAAGCATGGTGTAAATTTAATTTTAAAGATCTTTACTCTACTTACTGTAATTCTTTATTTTTTTGAAAAGCCTTTCTTAGTCTTATTTTTATTTTTATTTGTTTTTGTAAACTCGTCCACTTTTCGTCCTCGTAATTTGAATTCATACATATATACGTTAAATAAATTATTACCATTTTAGTTTTATTTATAATCTTTTAAGTCAGCTATAACAAAACTTTACTCATTATAATGAAGAGTGGATTATTTTTTTTATAATTTTTAGCCTAGGTAACGAGCTCGATGTGCCATGATTGATAACCGTTGTTTGGACTTTCATCCAATCAAAGTTTCAATAAGGAACACATTATTATGGAAGATGGTTTTAGTTTTTGAACTATCACTTGCTTTGATTGTAATAATGATTTGAAGATGGCTAACATTTACGCCACTACTATTCTTGGCGCAGTGTTAATTTGTTAATCCCTTTTCTTGTTGTATTTCTGTGTTTCTGTTTTTTTTATCAATCTGTACAAGGCTTTTCATCTCAAATAAATTATAGATTTATAATTAGAGTAAATATTAAAGTTATCTTTTGAAATATCAATAATTTTCTAAAAAATCGGTTGCTTTTTTTTTTATAATAACCAAAATTGATGTCATTCATTTCTGTTTCAAGGTTCATTTAGTTGTTGTTTGATTGTAGATAATAGAGTAGAGCAAGTATTTATAATCATCACCGATAAAGTTTAATCTTGTGTCATTTCATTAATTTTTTGAGTATACTCATAAATTGTGCTTTTAAGATTATCGGTTTAAATAAAGAAATACAATATCCTTCTTTCAAGCTTTCCTTGTTTCGTTTAAATTTAAATTTGTTCTTCCACTTAAAAAAAAAAATTATTTTATTAATTGATTTTTCTAAAAGAACCATTGTATATGGTTATGTATATTTTTTTAACTTAATTATTTGAAAATCCTTGAGAAATTAAATTTAAATTTGTAGATTAACAATTAAATATCTTGAAAACATCAGGAAAAAGAATAAGGAGCAATGCAATTATACAAGCTTAAAGGGAAACTAATCTAACCAAAGGAGGAGCAAGTGGTTCAAAAAGTTATTTTCAAATATTTCTAGTGAAGGGGTCATTAAATGCAGCTATGTATAATTATTTATACTACATAGAGCTATAGATATTTATAGTTTGCGATTGAAATAACATTAAAAATATTGGAGAGGTTTCATTCTACTTACCTTAAAATTTGTAAAACTTTATTATTCACAAGAAAGAGAAGTTATTACTCAACAACAACAAAATTGAAAAATGGAATTCAAAGAAATTTTAGAAAAAAAAAGGACTAAATGACATTAGATGCAAGCAATAAACAAAATATTTTGAAAAAAAAGAATAATATAAGATAAAATAATCAAAAGATTACATAAAATAAAATAAAATAAAATAAAATAAAATAAAATAAAATAAAATAAAATAAAATAGAATAAAATAAAATAAAAACTATAATAAAATCAATTTATATAACAACTAAAAAAGGAAAATCAAGAGATAAAGTATAACATTATTGACAAAATAAATAGTTTAAAAAGGAAGAAAGAATGAAGAAGAGAAAAATATACTAGTATAACGAAAAACGGAATTGAGAACCAAATTGAAATTAATAAAAGAGAAAAGAAAACGAGCTAAGCAGGTACCCATAAAGAGGAAATTTAAAAAGCAACAAGAGGTTGAAAAGGAGAAGAAAAGAGGGAAAATATCACAAAGTTCAGAAAACTTAAGAGTGAAATTCCAAAAAGGAATAGAATTAACAGTTCAATGAATTAAATAAGATTTTGGTCAGAAAAATTATTAAAAGAAAAGAATGAAAGGAAGAAATAAGAAATAAGAAATGTAGACAAAATAAGTACTCCCATTGTTCAACCAAAACAACAGAAGAAACTACTTATTTTTTTTATAGTCTCACACACAACAGCAACAAATAAACTTTTTTAAGCTATACCAAAACAAGTTATCTTCCTCTTCACTCGTATCGTGGGAATTTTGTCTAAAATGCGGGGTACCTGTACCACCATAGGTATTAGTTAATTGTGCCTGAGCGTTTGATATTAATCTTGTATTTTCATCTGCTGATTTAGCTAAATTACCGGTACCTTTATTAAATGTATTACCTGATTGCCTTCTTGTTGGTGGCAGAGCCTTTGTTGACCTGAGCTGATTATTATTTGTATTATTATTCTGATGTCTTGTATTGTTATTTGATCCATAACCATTTAAATTAATCTTTTTATTCTTTGCCCAATCCCATCCTTTACCATTATTTAGTCTATTCCAATCGTAGTAACCATCATCAATTTCACCATTTTCTGCTAAACATTGATCCATTAATCCAACTAAATAAGCATAATTTGGATCTTCTTCAAATCTCAAATTACGAACATATTCTAAGTATTCACCAAATTGTCTTGGCAATTTATTGCATAAAGTTGAAATCGGAGTTGATTGTTTCTTTTCACCAATTTTTTCATATTTTAATTTATTTGTTGGAGCTTTTAAACCTTGCCATGGTAATTCACCTTTTAAAAAATAAATAAAAACATGACCTAAACTTTCTAAATCATCTCTTCTTGATTGTTCTCTACCAAGATGTGTATTAATTGACATATATCTTGCTGTACCACTCAATGATTTTCTCTCTCTATAGGGAATATGTTGTTTTGTAATTGGATTTCTATACTGTTTAATCATACCAAAATCAACTAAATAAATTAAATTATCACCTGGTTGAGATCCAATTAAAAAATTATCAGGCTTTATATCTCTATATATTAAATCATTTTCATGAACAAATTGAATTCTTTCAATCATCTGTTTTGCAAGTTGAGCGACAGTTTTAATAGAAAATTTCCGACCACACCATTCAAATAAATCTTCTAAAGAAGGACCTAAAAGTTGTATTATTAAAACATTATAATAACCTTCTTGTCCATAATAGTAAACTTTTGGTATACCTTCACACGACAAAAAATGGTGAGGATCATTTGCACCATTCTTAATATAATTATTGATTGAAGAATTCAATATTCTATAAGCTTTAAATTCATCCTTTAATTGAGGGGCTTCTGATTTTCGACTTTCAAATTTAACTGCTATTGGCAAATTATCTCTTAATAAATCATAACCTTTAAAAATAATACCAAAAGAACCTTCGCCAATCTTTTGAGCAATTTGATAATGGGATGCAATAATATTCCGACTGGAGCTGTTGTTCGAAGCAGAGCTACTATTTGATTTTGTATTGTTATTATTATTAGTATTTGAAGTGGCCGAACTCGACGTCCGTAGTTTTTGAGTTTGTGGTTGTTGTGGAGTTGTCAAAGGTTGCGTGACTGTTGTATTCATTGTAGACTGGCCAGTAAGAGGGCTATGCAATTGAGCAGCTGGCTTGGAGTCCCCAACTGAAGGGGTTGTATTATTGTTCATTGTTTATAATGATAAATGGAAAAGGGGACCACTTTTAAAAAACGAGATGTCTTAGGGGCACCGAAGCCGTGGAGAACAAAAAAAGACGCTATGAGGACGAGTTGGTCACACTTGACACCTACAACAGTGAAATATGGGGACAAAAGTGAATAGCAGAGAAGCAAGAAGCAGAGCAAGAAGCAGAGTAAGCGGTTACGCAGAAACAGACCAGGAAGAAACACGGTTAGAAAGAGGCAAAAAGATGAAAAGGCGAGCGAACGGTGCACAGGTGGTGACTTATCTTATTAGAGTTAACTATTGTTAATTATTATTACAAACTACCAATGACTCCGGCCTTTTGTAGGGCCTGGGATAAATCATCGATCAAGTCATCGGCGTCTTCGATACCCACACAAACTCTAACAAGGTCTTCTGGGAAATCTCTTTCCTTTCTCACTTTTGGGTCAATTGCTGCATGAGACATCTTACATGGTAATGAAATCAATGAATTAACAGCACCAAATGAAACTGTAATTGAATAGATTTCACATTCAGCAATGACTTTTTCCGATTTTGCAATTGAGCCGGTTTCAAAAGATAAAACAGCCCCATTACCAGAAGTTTGAGAATGATGTAATTCATATTGTGGATGAGATTTTAAACCAGGATATCTAACTTTTAATCCTTGTTTTTCTAACCAAATTGCTAATTTTTGAGCATTTGATTGTTGTCTTTCTAATCTAAGAGATAAGGTTTTTAAACCTCTAATCAATAACCAAGAATCAAAAGGGGATAAACCTGAACCAATTGAATTAATAACAAAGAAAACCCTATCAGCTAATTCTTTTGTATTAACAGCAATAATACCAGCCATAATATCATGATGACCATTTAAATATTTGGTTGCAGATTCGTAATGTATATCAGCTCCTAATTCTAAAGGTTTCATTAGTAAAGGAGTCATCATAGTATTATCAAAGACAACCAAACAATCTGGATTTAACTTATGAGCATAATCAGCAATGGTTTTTAAATCAATTACTTTAATTAATGGATTAGTTGGAGATTCCAAAAAAACCATTTTAGTATTTTTATTAATGGTTGATTTAACGATATCAAGATTAGTTAAATCGATATGAACAATTTTAGCATTACCACTTGTATTTAAATAAGTTAATAATCTTTGAGTACCACCATATAAATCATCACCTGCAATCACTTCATCTCCAGGTTTTAACAATCTAGCAATGATATCCATAGCAGACATACCTGAATTAACAGCATAGACAGTGCGACAGCCAATAATCTTTTGTAAATGTTCTTGTAAAGTGGTTCTAGTTGGATTACCAGATCTAGTGTAATCATAATCTCCCATTTCATCTAAACTTTCAGCCTTAAAGGTGGTTGATTGGTAAATAGGTGGAATGGATGCATTGTATTTATCCTTGTGATCAATCTTGACCACCTTTGTGTTCAGTTTCCAGTTTTCAGAGCCCATATCTTGTTAATGGATGCAAAAAAAAAAAGAGAGAGAAGATTAAAACAGTATTTTGAATTCTACTTGTCAAGAAAAACAGCGATGACTAAAATACCTACTTGCCAAAAGTAGTAAGTGCTCGGTCATGACGGAACACATAGTTAAATAATATGAGTTGTGTCACTTCTGCGCGGCCATACCTAAGCTTTGGCTTCTATAGCTCACAAGTCAACAACTACAAGTTATAACATCAACAGATTGTTCGTGCTATACACTGAATTCAAATTTAAAATATGGTAGCCTATAATCTTAGACCAATATTTAAAGTAAAGACAAGATTACTTCGAAGTTACAAGTTGAAGAACTTAATTGTTTTATCTTTAACGTTTCTCATATTATTAAACTTTATACTCAGCCTATCATCATCGAAAAAGAATTCAATTAAACCTAATCGAGTTGCCCAATTAAATGCAAAAGTAACGCCAGAATTAACTGATTTAGAATTACAGGATTTATATTTTGATCCAAAAGATGTTAAAACAATTTATCATGAAACTTTAATGCAATATTTCATTGCATTAAATCCAGGTCGTAGATCAAGTGATAAACAAAGTTCAAAAGATTGGTCAAAATTTGCATATGCTCAATATGCAACCAATTTAAATTATTTAACTTCTGCAATATTAAATTTTAGAAGATTAAAATTAAATGCACATACAAAGGCAAGTTTAGTTATATTATATTCATCAACTATAGATAAATTAAATAAAGATGAAGTTGATAGAGAAATTCATCTTCTTAAAAAAGCCAAAGAAATAGGTATTGAAATTGAAGATGTTCCATTAATATCCGACGATTCAATTAATGATAATAATCACTGGAGTTTAAGTTTTACAAAATTCAATATATTTAAATTAAATAAATATAAAAAAATTATTTATTTTGATTCAGATTCATTAGTATTTAAATTAAGATTAGATGAATTATTTTTTTTACCAGATTCATTAATTTGGGCACCAACAAATTATTTAAACTTTAGAAATTTTAATTTGATTTCAATTGATTTAACTAATATTGTACAAACTTCATTAGAACGTGATGAAATTATAAATGATTTCTTTTTAGAAAATATTTTTGATAAAGGTAAGAATTTAAATCAAAAACAAATTTATAATCGATTACCATCAATGAAATCTTCTATAGAGTTATTAGATGAATATAATCACGATTTACAATTAGGTAACTATATAATGGTTATTGAACCAAATTTATCAATATTTAATGAATTAATGAAATTGATCTCAAAAAGAACTTCAAAAGATCAATTTGATATGGATATATTTAATGAATTAATAAATTTAAAAGAAAATATGAATAATAATATATATAAGAGTGAAGTTTCAAATACATATATACCATTAATATCAATAATGCCTCATAAACCGTATGCTTTATTAACCGGGGAATTAAGAGAGTTTGAAAGATCTCATGATTGTTATTTAGCAGATCCACAAGATTTACCATTATTAGCATATAATTATCCAAATCAATTTTTAAATTATCAAGAACCAAAACCAATTAAAGATTTAAAAAGGAATAGTATTAAATCAAAAGAAGATGTATTTGTTGAAAGATCTTTAAATGAAATTGAAAATTTACCTTATTGGTCATTTCAAAATAATAAACTACAAACAAACTATGGTGGGAATCAAATCTAATTTTGATTGATACCAAACTAATTCATTTTTCTGATTACCCTGTACCAAAACCATGGTTTGAAAATATTAATAATTTATTATATTTAATTGCGGAAGAAGGGAAAAATAAATGTGTTAATTTAATTGATCCAATAAATCATGAAGATTGTCAAGGAATCCGAACTTGGCTAAGTATTTATGATGAATATAGAGATGATTGGAATGAAATCATGAAAACATAAAATTAAGAGTAAACTATAGATATGTATGAATATAGAATTAAATATAATAAATGTATAAATAAAAATTATAAATTTTGAACATTTTTGGCAGGTTTTTTATAAATGACATGATCCAAAATATTTTTAAAACAAAAGATTGCTGTATCATCATAGTTTTCAATAGTTGAAGAACCAAGATGAGGGGTTAAAGTTATATCATCTCTTTTAACAAATTCAAGGTTAATATTTGGTTCATTTTGATAAACATCAGTTGCATAATGTCTTATCTTTCCATTCTTTAAACCATTTAAAATAGCTTCATCATCAACTAATGAACCTCTACCAACATTAACTAAAATTGTTTCATTAAATAAATTAATAATATTAGAATTAATAATTTTAATAGTTTGGAGAGTACCAGGTAAACATAAAACAATTAATTTAACATCTTTAACAGCATCAATTAAATTATTGAAATATTCAACTTTATAACCTAATTCATTCTCTTCAATTTCATTTAATTTATTTCTTTTATAGTATCTAATGTTCATACCTAAAGCATTTAATCTTTTACCAACTAATTTCCCAATGGTTCCAAATCCAACAACTAGTGCAGTTTTACCAGATGGAACTAACATATCAATACCACCTAAATCATGACCATATGCAAATTCTCTATTTTTTGATTCAATATCATTAATTTTTTTAAATTTACCAATTTCATAATCCCATTTTAAATTAGTTTCAAAGTCACTACGAGAATCTAAAACATTTGGAATTAATCTTGTATGTAAATCAATTAATTTAAATTTTCTAAAACCTTCTAATGTTGAATATAATGCTAAATCAGCAACTTGTTGAGCACCTAAAGTTGGTGAATTACAAAATTTAATATTTTGTAATTTTAATTGATTTAAATCAATATTTGGTGAAAATCCAGCAGAACATAAAGTAATTATTTTTAAAGTTGATGGTAATAATTTAACTATATCAGTTGTTAATTGAATTATTCCATCTGGAAATCCTAACCAACCTGAATAAATTGCTGAAATTTTTGTAAATTTTGTTGTTAAATCAATTTTAAATTGTTCTTTATCTTTAATACGATAATCAATTATATCAAAATTTGAAATTATTTCATTTTGATAAATTGGTAATGATTTATCGAATGGATTTAATATTAACAATATTGGTTTTTGTTCTTCTGTAATGTTCATTGAATTGACTTTGAAAAAGAAGTTAACAACAATATAGAAGCCAGGCGAATTGTTTATTTCGATGCGTATTGTATAGTTTATAAACTATTGGTCCATTGAGTAATGAACTCTCTATATAGGTAGGTACATTATTATTTGTATATTAACTAAATGATCAATTGACTAATTATCGTCAATTTGAATTCTTCTTTATATATGATGTGACCAATAAGTAAAAAGATTGGACATCTGTTACAAAATGTATAGAATGGGGATATACCGACAGGTCCAATAAGTTATTATAAATACAAAGGATAGAACATTAATTGTAAATGATTGATTCCATAACCTTTTGCTATTAAAATGAACTTACAAAAAAAAACTAAAATAACGTTATATTAAATTAATGCCGTACTTACTTGCCATTCATACTTTAATCCAATGCCAAATCTAGAAAAACAATGGAAAACCAAAGTCTAAATGATTAAGATTATTTTTTGTTTCAGAGATCTCAAAGAGTTTTAAATTTCATGATATAATATATTGTTAATGTAGATGAAAATATTCTTTAAAATAGACGTTTCTACTAGATGTTTGATACTTTGTACCATTAAACTTTTTTTTTTTTTTACTTCTTTACCTCTTGGACTATGTCAATCGAGAAACTAAATATTTATACTCATCAAAAATACTTTAAATGTTAATGTTTATGCCAATTTGCGATAAATAAATATATTTGTATTTGTAAATAATTTTTTTTTTTTTTTTTAAAAAAAAAAAGAATAACAATTAATTATAGAAGTTAATTAAATAATAATAATAATAATAATAATAGTAATAAAGAATGAAGTAGAATTTTTTTTTTTATTTTATTTTATTTTATATTGATTATGTTTAAATATGATATTGGTCATTTTGCTTCTCTTTTTGTTTATAAATTAAGCTATATCAATTAATGATGTTCATGAGTACCATGTTCTTCACCTAAATAATTTAATTTATAAACGGAACCACATTCCCAACATCTACCAACTTGTTCAACAGTTGGTTTTAACCACATGATCACATGAGAACCAGCTGGAGAACCAGTACAACCAACATATCTATAATCATCATATGAATCGATAACAATTGGATTAGCCATAGTACCAGTTCTTGAAGAATCCAAAGGTTCAGTTTCAAAAGCTTCTAAACCTTCTAATTTTGCTAATAATTCAAATCTTTCTAAACCTGTTGATTGTTCTAAATCGGTTGGAACAGTACCTTCTTTAGCACCAGGACCAACTAAATCATATTTATCTTTAACTTCATAAATAGTCTTAGCAGTTTTAAATTCTCTTGGTGGAGTGTTTGGTGCACTTCTTGAAATTAAAGAAGTTGAAAATAATCTTGTTGGTTTAACTAATCTTAATGTTTGTCTAAGCATTGCTGTTATTTTTTATATGAATCTATAATTAAAAGGTTGAAGAAGGAACAAAAATCAAAAAAAATGTTAGTATTATCAATTGTAATTTGAAAAAAAAAAAAAAAGGAGTAATATTATTTGAAAATTCATTAGAACTTGTCTACAAATAGATTATGTATTAAATATGGATGATACTTTTTTAAATAAATATAATTTAGATTTGTTTTATTTATTTTAATTTTATTTTAATTATTAATTATTAATTATTAATAAATTATTAATAAATTTTTTTATTATTATAATGTTTTAAATAATATAAGTGCAATTTTGCTTAATGAATATAAATTTGAAATATTTCAAAATATGATGATAAATGTTGTTGTTATTTAAGAATAAGAATCATATTGGAAAAATAAATTTGACAGGTCTAAAGAAATTTGCTGATAACGGAAGTGATTCCAGATTGTAGTATGAACATACAGTATGTTAGAGATGGGATTGTAAGTAGATTAAACAGATGGGTTTGGTGGTTTAATGAAGATTTGATATTATTAGAGAGTATTATACAGCGAGTAAATCATCCCATTTGCAGTTGAGCCAATCAGAACGCGCGTTTTTCAGAGAGCAAAAGTTCCGGACACAAAAACCAGAATGTCGGACAGTGTGTGCCGGGCACGTGATTTGAACAAGGGTTACTTCAGCCCCGCGCTTTTTTTTCCCCTTGTTTTTTTTGTCCTCAATTTCTCTTTTACTCTCACTGTCTCTCTCTCTGCGCGAACACTGAAAAGTACAATTGAATTTGTTGAAGACTTTCAAACTACACTACTAAAAAAAGTATCAATACTTAGGTATATTATATAATCAGTATGTTATATTCAACACATTAGTCAGAATTAGAAGAGAGTTTTCTACCAACTAGTATGTTCATCAGTGTGCATACAACTTAATCCATATGATAAAGCAAACAAACAAACAGCATCACCTAAGAAAAGAACGTGGAATAAGAATCATATAAGCATGTAAAAGCATGCATTATAAAATGGATTTAAAGAATGAACCAAACCAAACCAAATTACAAAAAACACACTAGAGTAATAGTTGTCTTATAAATACAAGCAAGGTGACTGTTGTATTTATTTATTGATGATTCAAATTATAATTATCATTATCCATTCCTATTAGAAACCTCAATTTTTCTGTTTCTTTTTCTTTCTCTCTTTCTCTCTCTCTATCACTTTTTAGTTAACTAAAATACTAACAAGTAAATTGTATATAATATAGACATGCCAAAGAAGAGAGCTTCCAACGGTAGAAACAAGAAAGGTAGAGGTCACGTTAAACCAGTCAGATGTGTTAACTGTTCTAGATGTGTCCCAAAGGATAAGGCTATCAAGAGAGTCACCATCAGAAACATGGTTGAAGCTGCTGCTGTTAGAGATTTATCTGAAGCTTCTGTCTACGATGAATATCCATTACCAAAATTATACAACAAGTTACATTATTGTGTTTCTTGTGCTATTCACGCCAGAATCGTCAGAGTCAGATCTAGAACCGACAGAAAGGTCAGAACTCCTCCAGTTAGACCAAGATTCAATGCCGGCAGAAGAGTCTCTCCTACAGACGCTGCAAAGAAGGCTTCTGCTTAAGTAGTATATACATAAACATAACTTCTAATAAATAAGTCTCCCTCTTCTAATTCTCTCTATATCTTGTAAAACCCGTGCACACAACAGAGAGAGGCCCTTCTCTCTCGCGCTGTTGAAATGAATGTCATGAACGTAAAACCCTCTAAGGCTTTCAGGCTCATTTGCTGTCTTCAACTTATAAAAACACTATTGGCTATCAGCAACTCACACACACACACACACCCGCTCTCAGCTGTTTAGACTTCAATTGATTACTTCTATATATATCTATTCTTTACCCTCCTCTGAATTTCATCCATATTTTCTCTAGACGTCAAAGTAGAAGACTTTGTTATTGCCCCCCCCTCCCTCCTCTAAAACTGCTTTTTTCCCCCCACCCCTTTCTTTACTTGCTTAATAATAAATATAAAGTGTTACAGAAAGAAAAATAAAAATACCAAAAATAAAAGAAAGAAACTATATAATCTACTACTACTATAACAACAACAACAACAATGGATGAACATTCTTGGAAATTTAGTCAGTGCTTTGGTGATAAAGGTGATATCGAAAATATAACAGAGGCGGATATTATATCAACTGTTGAATTCGATCATACTGGTGATTTCTTAGCAACAGGTGATAGAGGTGGTCGTGTTGTATTGTTTGAAAGAAACGAATCTAAAAAGAATTGTGAATATAAATTTTATACTGAATTTCAATCCCATGATGCAGAGTTTGATTATTTAAAATCTTTAGAAATTGAAGAAAAAATAAATAAAATTAAATGGTTAAAAAGATCAAATCAATCAAATTTTTTATTATCAACAAATGATAAAACAATTAAATTATGGAAAGTTTATGAAAAACAAATTAAAATAGTCTCCGAAAATAATTTGTCAAATGATTCTATTTCAAATAGTTTTACAAATGCAAATGCAACAAGTTCAATTATAAATTCATTTAATGGGAAAAATAATAATTTAACTTCAATTACTAATTTAAAATTACCAAGATTAACTTTACATGATACTATAACTGCAGCTCAACCAAAAAAAATATTTGCAAATGCTCATGCTTATCATATTAATTCAATAAGTGTTAATTCAGATCAAGAAACTTTTATTTCTTCTGATGATTTAAGAATAAATTTATGGAGTTTAGGTATAGCTGATCAAAGTTTTAATATAGTCGATATAAAACCTGTTAATATGGAAGAATTAACTGAAGTTATTACATCATCAGAATTCCATCCATTAGATTGTAATTTATTTATGTATTCTTCATCAAAAGGTACAATTAAATTAAATGATATGAGAACAAATTCTTTATGTGATAATCATTCGAAGATTTTTGAAGAATATATGGATTCCTCAAGTCATAATTTCTTTACAGAAATCACTTCATCAATTTCTGATGTTAAATTTTCAAATAATGGTAAATATATAGTTTCAAGAGATTATATGACCGTTAAGATTTGGGATATTGCAATGGAATCTGAACCTGTTAAAACAATTAATATTCATGAACAATTAAGAGATAGATTATGTGATACTTATGAAAATGATGCAATTTTTGATAAATTCGAAGTTGTATTTTCAGGTGATAATAAATCAATTGCAACTGGCTCTTATAATAATAATTTTATGATTTATCAAAATGCTATAACGGATCAAAAAATTTCAAATGCCAATACTACTACTACTACTACTACTACTGCTAATAATAATAATGAGGATAATGAAGAAAAAGAAATTGTTTTACAAGCTGATAAATCTGTTTTTAAAGCAAAAAAATTATCTGGTAATAATTCAGCAAATAAAAGAAAGAATTTAACAATGTTAAATAATGGTGGAAATGGAGCTTTAGGCTCTGGTAATAAAATGGATTTTGAAACAATTGATTTTAAAAAATCAATATTACATTTAAGTTGGCATCCACAAGAAAACTCTGTTGCTATTGCTGCTACGAATAATTTATACATTTTTTCTCAACATTAATGTCCCCTTCCATACCATCTTTTATATAATTAAACTACGAGTATTTTCCTTCCATTCATCATGTTTTTCTTTATTTTTTTTTTTTTTGTTATTTTTTATTTCCATTTAAATCATAAATGCTTTACCTTCTATTCTAACTCAGAACTGTTTTAACATTTTTTTTTTTTTTTTTTTCGTTAGTATTTAATTTTTTCTATATTTTTTTTTTATATATGTTCATCTTCCTTCGTATTAAAGTTTATTCTTTTTATTTTAGTATTGTTAGTGTTTTTTCTTTTTTTTTTGTCTTTCTATCATATATCTTTATTTTTTCTATCTATCAATTTTCTTTCATATACGTTAGATCATTCTTTATTAATCTTTTTTTTTTTTTTAAATTTTATCTTTCTATTGAATGAGTCTGCACCCATCTCCTAATCCATATAAATCAATAATAATTCATATTAAGTATGTTCTGTGAATAAATTTAATTAAATTCATCTATTTATTCAGAATGCGTTTCCAGATATAATATGTTCTTTTTTAAAGTTGTTTAATTATGATTGTTACGGATAATGAGAAATTTCAGCATAATTTGAAACTATTATCAATACAGTATACAAAATACTAATATAATAAGAAACATATAATGATTAATTGTGTTTTTAGAATCATAGATTCATATATCAATGAACTTATATATATATAAAAAAAAAAAATAAATAATAATTTAAATTAATGATAAAGTAGAAATAACAACAACAATAACATAATAATACTAATAATAATGATAATAATAATGAGAAGTCGATACGTTTAGTATAAAAGGAAGTACAATACACTTCTTCCTATTATTTTTAAATTTTTGACTTGTTTTTTTCTAAATAATTTTTTAAATTTCCAAAATTCAAAACTTGATTATTTAATGTTTCTATTAACGTCAGAATTCCAGAATAAAGTTTTATCACCATCACCCCAAAAGAATTTAACTCTTCTAACATTTTGATATGGATATTGAGTTGGCCATTCATCATCAGGTAAATGTTTTGTATGTGCTCTATGTTCAGCATGTTCAGCTTCAACAAAATATGTATTAACTGCAGCAATTAAAATGGCTGGAGCAGCAACGAAAAGTGAAATTTTTCCCCATAATGCTGTTGTACCTTCAGCATGATGATAAACTGCTTCATAATGATCTTTAAATTCTTTAGCTTTCTTAGGATCTGGATTTTTCCAGTATGTTGAATTACGATATGTTGAATTAAATCTCTTGGAGAATAATTGTTTAGCTGATTGTCTAAACATATTGGTAGGGTTGTGTTTATATATTAAACGGAAGCTCTTTAGAGGAAATGTGTTTGTCGTTTAAATTGTTATTTTAATTTCAAAAAAATGGTCAGACTGCGAGTAAATCTATAAGCGATTTCATTGGCTGGTATCGAGCGTGGCGCAGCAGCGGCGTAGTCGAGCTAGTTTTATTATTAAAAACAATAAAAAAGCAGAAAACACACCAAATTTAGATAAATAAAATAGAAAACAAAAAAAAAACAGAGGAAAACAGAGGAAGGACGAACAAGTTAAGTTAAACCAAAAGAAAAAAGTAATTAAAGAACTGCAATCTGTTGGTTTTGAAGTTTACTAGAAATTTCTTTCTCAACAACATAAGTATCTAATAATTGATTACCAATTGTAATCCAGCCTGGTCTTGTGTTGTGTTGTCTACCAAAAATTTCTAATTTACGAGCTCTTGGTCCAACCATTCTCTCAATTATACCATAAATTTCATCGGGTTTTCTACTTGTTTCTCTAGTTGAAGAAATTAATATTTGTGGATCCATTGATGGATTTAACCATTTTGGATCACCTTTAACACCAACCAATAGATGCTCTTTTGAATGATTTAACCAATGACCTGTTCTACCTGTACTAATCGTTCTAATCAATTGATTAGTTTTAACCCAAGTAATTTGATTTTTAACTTCATAGCCCCAAGTTTTTAAAAATGATCGACCTGTCTCAATTGTTCTACCTGTAACCCATAACAAAAACATTCCTTCTTTTTGTAATTTATCCATTTTTAAGGATAATAATTCATCATCATTTAAACTTGAATAATTTAAATTCATATGAATTGTCCAACTTGGATCTGCTACAACAACTGCAAAATCATTACCCAAAATTGAAAAATCAAGTTTTGTAACATCGCAATTGATCCATTGTGAAGGAGGTAATTCACGTAATTTTAATGACATTGGTTCACCTCTTGTAAAATCCCAAATTCTTAAAGATTCATTAATTTCATTATTATGTTTAATGGCTTCTTTAGACATTGACTGTTCTTGTGGCATTAGTTGCCCATAATGAACATAACGACAAGTATTAATTTTATGACATGTATCTAAATATGAACAATCACCTAATTTTAAATCTGTTTGCATTTGAATAATTGGTATAAAATGTAATTTACTTTTAATGCACTTATTTAACTCAATGTAAATCTTATCTCTTTTATTCGATAACGAGATTGGATCATTTAATTCGCAATAATTGGTATTTTTATCAAATGAAGTTAAACCAATTAGTAATTGAGCATGTTGAGAATCTTCACAACAATCATAAAATGGTACAATTGCCGTTCTTTTCCTTGTTCTTTCTCTAATTAATGCCAATGAACTGCAAGGAGTACTCAATAAATATTCTAATTGTTCACTTCTTCTTGTTCTTGAAGTTGTAGTGTAAATATCATTATTTGATTTAGGGATTAATTTTAAATTTGTAATTGTTTGAGCTGGGTATATATCATTAGTTGGTTTACCGATCTTACATGGAGAACCTTCAATTAAATTCATTAACATATCGTACCTAGCATCCCTGTCACTTGGAATAGGATTCAAATGAGTTGAAATTTCTTTTTCAGCAGACCTACCCGTTGTCATTGAAATAAGAGCTGGTTGAGTAGTTAATATATTATTATTATTATTATTATTATTATTATTATTATTATTATTATTATTCTTATCACTATTATTGTTATTTTTGCTAAATGTGTTTGGTTTAATAGCCTTTAGAATCAAAGTTAATGATAACCTGTTGATATCAGTTACAGAGTTGAAGCATTGAAAAGGATCATTATAAGAAATATTTAAAGCATTTGCAGGTTGACAAGAAAGAGCATGACCATTACAGATAGTGTTGATTGTTCTTAGGCCTTTAACAAACTGCAGCCAGGAAACCTTATCCTTACCCCTACTCTGAGAAGTAGATATGAAGTAGAAGTAAATTTCAGAGATAGCACCTTGAATAGGAGGTTCTGTTAACAAATAATTCCAGTCTAGCAAAAACTTGAGTATTTCCAAAGTTTTCTTATCCAACGTCAAACTTGTCATCCTGAGAATAATATCCAAATAAAAGAACCCACCATCATTCTGTCGCCATCGTTGCCCTTTTTTCCCTGTTCCCTTTTTTAAACTTGAAATTTCGTGTTGATCGGAATCAATTGATTTGAATTTCAACATAATCACAAAGGTTACGTGGCGCAGTTAAAGTCGACGCGTCGCAAAAAAACAAAGTGTGGCGCATTGGTAGTATAGTCGATCGACGCGCGTTTTGTTTACTAACAATTTCTTGATTTGTGATTTATACAGAATTAAAGGAAAGTGTTAAACAATCACAAATCCCAGGTTTGTGTTCCTGTTTTTGTTTGTTTTTCTGCCCTTGTTCTAATATCCATTTAATATAGGTTAGTAGATATTTTGAATTTTGAGATCTTATCTACTACTTTTGTTGTCCCTTTATACCCCAGTTTTTTTTTCTTTCTTTTCCCTTTCTTAAAATTCAAGATGACTCAAGAAACACAAACGCCAGTTGCACCTCCAAATCAAAATGATTTTGAATTATGGATTCGAATGGCTACTGATAATGTATGTATATCCTCTTTCTTTATTTCTATTTGTGATTCATAATTGAAATACTAACTGACATCATCTCATCTTTACTATAGAAAATTAATTCAACAAATAGTTGGAACTTTGCACTTATTGATTATTTCCATGATTTAAGTTTACTTCGACAAGGTGACTCCATCAATTTTCAAAAAGCCACTTCTACATTAGATGGATGTGTTAAAATTTATGCTTCTAGAATTGATTCTGCTGCAACAGATACAGGTAAGTTATTATCTGGGTTGTCAACAAAATATTCCCAACAAGATGATGAAGCTCATTCAGATGACGATGATGATGATGGTGATGATGATGACAACGATTCAGAAACCGGTGATGCAGAAACTGAAACAAATAACAAAAGAAAGAAGTCCTCTACGAGGAGAACCATTGTTAGAACTTTAGCAAAATCATTCAAATCAATCAAATTAAAGCAAATTGAAAAAGAATTATATGTTGATCCTATCTTTAAAAAAGCATTATCAGATTTTGATGAAGGTGGTGCCAAATCTTTACTATTAAATATGTTAAAAATGGCTCCTGATGGAAAAGTCGTTTTTAATGCTACTGAAAATTCAAATGATGTGATATCAACAACAAGTACAGTACAAGAACCAGTCGAAGAACAAATATCTAAGGAGAAAAATGAAGAACGATCTCAACTAGATACAGAGGTAGAAAGCATGACTAATAATAAAATAAATAGAAATATTCAAAAATTATCAAGTTTTTTATTGAATTCTCTTGATGAAACAGTTAAAGTATGCCCATCTGCAAATGACATTGAACTTATAGCAGATGGAAAACAATCTGGAACTCATTTAATAGAACAAATAGAAAATATGGATTATGATTCTCAACCAAATTTTAATGGGCCTTCCAATGATTATGATGACTATGATTACGACATAGGAATGAATGACTTTGGTGAAGGTGAAGAAGATAATGATATTGATAAAGTTAACACTGAGGGACAGTCTGATGCAGATGCACCAGGATCTAATGATACTAGAAATCGAACACAATATTCAATGTTTCTTGATGATGAAGATTCGGGTCCTAATTTAACATTAGCTAGATTGTTTGATGAAAATTATCATGCTAATTTAGAAGCTGAAGCTGATGAAGAAGGTGGTATTCCAGTTGCAGATGTTTTAGATAAAATCTCTTCAAATTATTGGAGAGGCCCTGAACATTGGAAAATTTCTAAAATGAAACAATTTCATAACAATCAATTCAATAAAAATATTAATTCGGAAACTTTGGGTGAAGATAAACTGGTAAAAATATCTGATTTCAATGATAATAATAATGAACCTAAAGATACCTTATTTAAAAAGAAAAGAAAAAAGGATTTTAGAATTGACTTCTTAAATGATGAAGAGGATTTAGACGAAACAGAATTGTTCAAGAGACCAAAATTTGAAGGACGATCATTACTTTCAGAAAAAGATAGAGGAATTAGTGAAACTGCAAACTGTCTACCAGATGATTTAGAATTCACTGCAAAAAGATTTATTTACCTAAATTTAAAACCAGATTATAGAATTAATACAGTTTTAGTTAAGAGAAAAAGAAAATTTGGAAATAGTGAATATCGTGCACCAACTTCAGATTGTAATATTGTTGCAGATGAACATTTCTTTGCAAATAATTATGATATTAATGGTCAATTAGTGTCAAATGTTCCACAAGATTTCGATCAACCTGACGGTATTAATGATGATGCTGATGATTTAGATGATCATTTTGATAATGATAATTTTGATGTTCCATATGATATACCAATTAATTCACAATATTCAGGTTCGCAAGTTAAACTTTTTCAAAATAATGGTATTACATATTCAAGAATTGCTAAAAAAGTTAATATTAGATTATTAAAACAAAGTTTATGGGAATCATTAGAAGAAACATCTGAATCTAAAAAATTAAAAGAATCTGAATTTGATCAAAAATTAAAATTTACTGAAGTCGTTAAAAACTTAGGAAATAAATATTCAGGAGTTGAAAAGTCTGAGTTAAGTACAAGTTTTTGCTTTATTTGTTTACTTCATTTAGCTAATGAAAATGGATTTAATCTAAATGGTAATAATGACAATACTGATTTATTCATATCTAAATAATGAAGATACCCTATTTGTTTTTTTGTTTTACTCTTCTTTTTTTTTTTTTTTGTGGTTTTAAAAAGAAAAAAAAAGCAATCCTTTTTTCTAAATATTGGAACTGCGTTTTATATTTTTGCCTTTATTGTGTTTTAATTAGTTTGTACATGCGTGGGTGGTATTTCTAATACTTTTTTTTTTCTGTGTTTTTATTTTATTTTTTTGTATTATATTTATATACCTAAATTATCAATTAATGATATATCCGATTAATAGAATCATTTTATAGATAGAGTTAATTTAGTTCAACAATATTAAGTTTGAAAATAGCTATTGGTATTAAGGTATATTCTGAACTCATAGTAAAGCCTAGTTGAAAAATAAACTTATAAATAATTTACTGATTAAGAAGTAAAATTAATTAATATGATATTTGGGGAAAGTAATAATAATAAATAGATAAGAATCGTATACATTAAATAAATGATATTTATTATCTTAAAAGAAAGATAAGAAACGATGAAAGGATAACTAAAAAATGTTAACCAAAAAGAAAGCAGAAAAACAAAACAGAAACAGTACAATTAAAGAATGCAGATGTATGATAAAAACAAAAAAAAATAATAAAATTGATCATGAATAAATAATTAAGGTTTTTTTTTTTTCCTTCTTTTTTTTCGCTTACCATTCTTGAGCTTTAACACCATAAATTGATTTCTTTGTACCCTTGACTGGAACAATTAATTTTGATCCACCTTCTAAAAATGAAAATTTAATTTTTCTAACAGCTTCATATTTAACAATAAAAGATTCTTTTTGTAAAGTTAATCCAATATCATCTAAACCATTAATTAAACAATGTTTTCTAAAGTCTTCAATTTCAAAATGATCCACTAAAACTTCATTATTTGGTCCAAAGATCTTTTGATTTGGTAAATCAATTGTTAATTCTTGTTTTGAAGTTGCAACTGGATATAATTTTTCTAAAATAACATCTTGTGGAATTCTAATTGGTAATAAACCATTTTTAAATGAATTATTATAAAAAATATCACCAAACGAAGGTGCAATAATTGATCTAATACCAAAATCTTTTAATGCCCATGGAGCATGTTCTCTTGAGGAACCACAACCAAAGTTATCACCTGTGACACATAGGATTTCAGCTTTTGTATATGGTTCAACATTTAAAACAAAATCAGTTGGAATATCTTTACCATTTTTATCTTGGGTAAATCTTGATTCATAGAATAAACCAGCTTTTAAACCAGTTCTCTTAATTGTTTTTAAGAATTGTTTTGGAATAATGGCATCAGTGTCAACATTCGCTCTATCTAAAGGTGCAGCAATTGATTTTAAAATTGTGAATTTTTGCATACCATTTGCTGCTGCTGGGGTAGCTGTCACTGGTGAAGAAATCTCTTCTTCAGTTGGTTTTTCAATCATTTCTTCTTCGGCTGGAATGTCATTAATTTCATCTTCAATTTCAGCTTCTGTTAATTCCTTGGAGATTGGTTGTTTTTCATGCTCATAAACTGCATCTTGTAATGCTTTTGATTGCTCTTGTGAATCTAGTTGAATTATTGGTTGAGAAATATCATCTTTATATTTATAATTTCTAATATCAACAAAATGACCTGCAATACCAGCAGCAGCAGCCATTTCTGGAGAACATAAATGAGTTCTTGATAATGCACCTTGTCTACCAACAAAATTTCTATTTGAAGTGGAAGCACATCTTTCATATGGATCTAAAATATCTGGATTCATACCTAAACACATTGAACAACCGGCTTCTCTCCAAGTAAAACCAGCAGCCTCAAAAATTTTATCTAATCCTTCAGATTCAGCTTGTTTTTTAATTAAACCAGAACCTGGAACAACTAAACATTCTTTGACATTATCTGCTTTTTTATAACCTCTAACAACTCTTGCAGCGGCTCTTAAATCTTCAATTCTTGAATTTGTACATGAACCAATGAAAACTTTATCAAGCTTTAAATCCACTAATGGAGTCTTTGGAATTAATCCCATATATTTTAAAGCGGTTTCACAACCTTTCTTTGCAATTGGATCTTTGAAATCTTCAGGTGAAGGAACTTGACCAGTAATTGGTAAAGCATCTTGTGGAGAATTACCCCACGTTATAGTTGGAATGATATCTGATGCTTTAATTGTAATATCACGATCAAATTTTGCATCTTTATCTGAATATAAAGTTCTCCAATATTTTAAAGCTTTTTCCCATTCTTCACCTTTTGGAGTTAATGGTCTACCTTTAATATATTCAAAAGTAATTTCATCAGGTTGAATCATACCTGCTCTTGCACCACCTTCAATTGCCATATTACAAATTGACATTCTTGCTTCCATTGATAAGTTTCTAATTGCTTCACCGGCAAATTCAATAACAGAACCAGTACCTCCGGCTGTACCAATAAGACCAATAACATGTAAAACTAAATCTTTTGAAGTAACACCTGGAGATAATTTCCCATCAATTGTAATTCTCATATTTTTTGATTTTGCTTGAATAATTGTTTGAGTTGCTAAAACATGTTCAACTTCAGAAGTACCAATACCAAATGCTAAAGCACCAAAGGCACCATGAGTTGAAGTATGTGAATCACCACACACAACTGTAGTACCAGGTAAAGTGAAACCTTGTTCAGGACCAACAACATGCACTATACCTTGTCTATCATCGGTCATACCAAAATACGTTAAGCCAAAAGCTTTAACATTATCTTCTAAAGTTTGAACTTGTAATCTTGAATCATTTTGTTTAATAAAAGTTGAAATCGATTTAAAATTCTTTCTTGAAACAGTTGGAATATTATGATCAACCGTTGCTAAAGTACAATCAGGTCTTCTAACAGTTCTATTTGCGGTCGTTAAACCTTCAAATGCTTGAGGAGATGTAACTTCATGAACTAAATGTCTATCGATATATAATAAATAAGAACCAGAATCATCTTTATGAACGACATGATCGGCAAAGACCTTATCATAAAGAGTTTGAGGATTAGTCTTGTTTTGTGAAGGCATACTTTTCGAATGATTTTATAAAAGATATCAAAAGAAAAAACAAAGGTTCAGTGGGAAAGTACTTGATTTAAAAAGGGGAAAAAAAGGGAAAAAAAAAACAGTCATCGACGGAGCACGCGAGCCGGCACCGGAGCAAACCGCGCATTTGCCTTTGCCGGTACAGGAGGTTCTCCCAATTAAAAAAAAAAGTAGAAAACCGGAGCGCTGCTCTCGGCCAATCAGCGTCGAGCTGAACATCAGCAGCAGCAAAAACTCACCGTCTGTACTTCGCCACCCCAGCCACAACACCAGCCACCATTGCCACCCCAGCCACAGTTGCTGCGGCCCGTTCAACGTGGCGTAGTGTCTTTTGTTGATTTAATTCTCTTTTGATACAATCTGAATAAGAAATATCTGATCTAAATGAAACCATTGAATATAATGGGATCCAAGATTCTGGAAACACTCTACCAAGAATTCCATCTAACTTCTTTCTGAATAAATATTTATATGAAATAACTTTACTTGACATTTCTTGATAATTATTAAATGCCAATCTATTAATTGCTTTTAAATCTTCAACTCTTGATTCACTATATTTATTAAATGCTAATAATCTATCACCATTGAATTCATTCAATAATTCTAATAATATTCTAACATCTTCAAATCCACAGTTCATACCTTGTCCATAAAATGGTACCATGGAATGAGCTGCATCTCCGATTATAATACATTTATCTTTATAATTATAAGTTGAACAATTCACCTGCATCAATGAATTTGCATTTGATCCATATTTTAAAAATGTTTCGACTATCTTATCCAATCCAATTAATTCAACTGCATCAATAAAATATTTTTTAAAAAAATTTTCAATTTTAATTGATGTATCCAATGATTCCGTTAAATCCCATGGTCCAAACCATGTTGATGTAAATGATCCATCTTTATTTGCTAATGCAATTAACATAAAATCTTTTCTTGGCCAAATGTGTAAATGATTAGGATCAATTAAAAAGGAATTGTTTGGTCCTGGTGGTATATATAATTCTAAATAGCATTTATCAATATATTCTTGTTGATAATTCATTCTAATATATCTTTGTAAATTTAATCTAGTTTGTGAAAATGTTCCATCTGCTCCAATTATAAAATCAAATTCTTCAATTTGTTCATCATTAATTGTAACTTTAACTTTATCGCCACTTAAATCAATACTTTTAACTTTTGCATTAAATTTAATATCAATTTTTTTATCATCATTACCTAACTCTTTATTAAATTTATCAATTTGATCATATAATGATTCATTTAATTTCCCTCTATCGATTGAGTTAATACTTTCACCAAATAATCCATAAACTTGAGATTCTTGATTACCATTCAAATCATGAATCATTCTACCATACATTGGTATAATACCTTTTAAAGTTTCTTCAACTGAACTTGAATCAATATATTTTAATGCTGAAATTCCACGAGATGAAATTGCTAAATTAATTGATTTTAATCCGACTGTTTTAATTGATTTACGTGGATCTGATCTATAATCAAATAATGTAACTTTATAATTACCTTTTTTTGATAATCCTAATGCCATTAATGATCCAACTAAACCTGCTCCAATTATTGCAACAGATTCAGTTGGTTTTAAGTTTTGTTTTTCATCTATTGACATTTTATTTCTAAATTAAATTGAGTTCAGTTGAATTTAATAGCAATGTTAAAATAAGGTTATAGAGATATATACCACCTATAAATATTATTTAGAAAATTATACTTGTCGTATGGAAAACACACCGATAACGTACCACTTAACCAACTTTTTTTTTTAAAATAAAAAGCCTATAAAAATTTCGGATTCCTTCGCCCGTTTTAATCAATCAATTAAAAAAAAAAAAAAAAAAGGTAGCGGAAACTTCTTTATTATCGGCATATTTTTACACAATAACTAACTATTAAAAATAGGACTTAATACAAACCCATATACAACAGACAAACAAACAAACAAACAAACAAATAAAAAGGAGATTATAATTAGTTTCTTAAAACATCTCTCAAATAACCACCTAATTTCTCTGCGCCACTTTCTAATGCTCCCTTAATTGCATTCATATCTTCACCTAAATATTGCTCAGCATATTGAATAATCTTTCTTTCAATATCATCTCCATTACCACCTCTATTAATTGAAAAATCACCTTGATTATCATTTAATTGATCATCTTCTCCATAATATTGTGATGAAGAAATTGATTGTGCATTTTGAAACGATTGTAATTTAACTTTAGCTTCATCTGATTTTTCTTTATCATATGATCCTGTACCATAAAACTGATCAGATGAAATACCTTTTTGTCCACCAAATCTAGCTGCCACATTTCCTGTATATTCCACATCCTTATATTTCTTTGAATTTGATTGTGAAGAATTGGTTGTTGAAGATGCATTTGTCATACCAAATCCTAATCTACCAAATGATTGAGTAGTTTGCTCAATTTTACTAGCTGTTGAAGGTTCAACTTTTTTGGATAAAGAAATTGATGATTCTCGTCTCTTTGGAGTTTCATCAATTGGTTTATTTATATCATCATTTGGATTATATCCTAATGTCTTAATTGTTTCTTGTTCTTTTTGTGCTTCTTTTTCTAATTCATCAAAATCAAGATCACTTGAATCAATTTTCTTGGCACCTAATTTTGCTCTATTTCTATTAACTGATGAGCCACCTAAAATATTCTTTTTTGTTGTAGTAGAACCAATTGTATTTTTTTTTAAACCTGTTGATTTTGTAACAATTCTAGATTTCGGTGTTGTATTAATTGGAGTTGGTTCAGGATTTGGTGTTACAGCTCTTGGAGTATTCGATTTTGATTTAGAACCAAGGGAAGTCTTTGATGGATTATCCCATTTAGTGAAAAAACTATCTTCATTTGATTCTTCAACTTCTATATCACTTTCATTTGAACCTTCATCCCATTCTAATACATTAGGATGATTTAATGCATCTAATTCAACCTTTTTGGATAATTTTTCTTTATAATTTTGGATAATTATTGTATCATATTTTTCCTTATGAGATTTTGATAAATATGACGAACCACCATTTTTTATCAAAAACTCTTGTAATGAATTATTACCACCACATTTCATTGATCTTAATTGTTTATAAGTCCATTTTTGATCCAGAACGGAAGATTTAACAAATGAAATATGAACACCCAATCTTCTATGTTCTGCTGAGCATTGTAAACAAACAAATATACCTAAAGGAATTGAAGTCCAAGTTGGATTTTTTGCATTACAATCAAAACATTGTTTATTAGAAGGATGTTTCTGTAATTTCGCAAAGATAGCCTTCATTTCAGAAGAAGAAGCAAAATCGTCTTCAGCCATTGTTCCCGTTTTGTTTTGTTTTGTTTGTTGGTTGTTATAACACGTAACGATTTCCTGTCGCTGAAGTTATTTAAAATTATTGACAATAAAGTTAAAAAAGAAATTGGCAAGTTTTGCTGTGGCGAAGGAGGAGGTGTAAAATACTGTGCCACGTTTTAGGTTACTTAGCCACATGTCGATATTCACGTTATAAAACAAACAAATCAACAAAACGTGTTTAAATTATATATAAACAACTTTATATATAACATTGAATATGATTGTCTCTCATAATGACATCAGGACTGGGAGAACACAACCTGTTCCAAAATCAAATCAATCATTGTTTGATTTAATCGAAAATCAAAAAGATTTAGTTAGTATAAATGATTCAAATTTAGAAGATCATATTAAAATTTATGAAAATGATTTAAAAATGGCTATGGAAAATAAAGTTAATGCTTTGAATTCATGGAATAATAACTTAATTGGATACTTTTCAGATTTAAATATACTGAAATCACAAGATGGTTCCTCAATTAACTTTCAAAAAGCTGGTGCTGCTTTAGAAGGTTGTGGTAAAGTTTTATCCCATAGAATTGATTCCGTTGCAACTGATATAAGTAAATTGATATCTGGTTTGGGTAAGGAAAAGAATGGAAATAATAATAATAGAAATTCCCTGGATGAAGATGATGATGATGGACAAGATGAAGAAGATGATGATGACTACCAAGGTGAACAAAATTCAAAAAACATTAAGAAAAAGCCTGATTCTCATAGAAACACGTTATCAACTTTTAATAGAATTAAATGGAAACAACTTGATAAAGAATTAAATGTTGATCCTTTATTTCGTAAAATGTTATCTGATTTTGATGAAGGTGGTGCGAAATCCTTATTAACAAACTCATTAAAAGTTGATAAAGATGGTAGAATTACATTTGTTGATTCTTCAACTACAAATTCAATTCAACCAATTTATATTAATCCAGATAAAGATGATTTGGAATTAGTTTTAGTCGATTATAAACCGAAGTGTAATGCAAATAATTCAAAAATTTCTTCAATCTTACCAAATTCAATATTCGTTGATAATGATATTAAAATTAGTGAAGATTTAACAAAATTAATGGAAACCTTAAAACAAGATAACATTAATGAGATTGATTCAAATTTAAGACAAATGAATGAACGTAATGAAAACGAATTTAATGGAATTGATCATCAAGATATACCTTTAGATAATTATGATTATGCTGCGGATAATCATATGCCTATCGATTATGATTCTGATGATATCCCTGATAATTTTAACACTTCGGGTAAAAGTAATTTAGATGATAAAGATACAGAAAGTGATGATGATGACGGTGATATTGAAATGGTTGATTCAGATATAAAAAATGCTTTAAAAGAATTAGATAGTCAAGTTGCAACATCCTGGAATAAAAGAAGTATACATTGGAAAGTTAATAAGGCTAGGAAAATTAGAATTAAAGAAACTGAATCAATTAATGAAGAAAATGGTAAAAAAAATGAAGATATTGAAAATAATGAACCAAAAAATAAAAGATCGAAAAAGTCAAAGATTGAGTTCAAAATAAATTTTCAAGGTTTATCAAATGATAATGATGACGATGAGCAAATAATTTTTAAAAAGGGTGATTTTAAAAAAATGGTTATACCGGAATCTTCAAGAATTGAAAATATTGACAATACAACATTACCATTTGATTATGTTTGGAATTCGTCCAGATTAATTAAATTATTTTTGAAACCTGATTTATCAATTTTGAAAAAACGTAAGATTAAAAAAATCAAACAGGTTGGTGAAGATTTAAGACCTGATGAAGAATTTTGGGCAAATAAAAATGATATAATTGAAAGAGATAATGAACATTTTGAAGATAATAAACAAAATTATCAGATTGAAGATAATGAATTAATTGGTTCTGAACTACCTCCTCTTGAACCCCAAGATGAAGATGATGATGATTATGGTTATGATTATGATTTTGAGACTCCAATGAACCAAGAACAAGATAATCAGCAAAATACTCAGTCAATCTTAAAAAATAAAAAAGAACCAACTATTAAGTTTGCAAAATATGCCAAAAGAGTTAATGTTAAACAATTAAAGGAGAATTTATGGGACTCTGTTATTAATAATATTGAGGATGATAACAATAATGAACAACATCACTCAATTAAAATAAAATTAAGTAATGTCGTTAAAGATACAATGGATAGATATGATGATAGAAATCGAAAAGAAATTACAACTAGTTTTTATTTTATTTGTATGTTACATTTAGCTAACGAACATTCGTTAGTTATTACAAATACTGATAATGGTGACGATTTACAAATCACCGGAGAGATTAATGCTTAGAAAGTTAGAAATGTATGGGGGCGGGGCTGTTGGTTATTATTTGGTTTTTTTGGGTATTATTTTTTTTTTTTTTTATTATTCTATAATTTTGTATTATTAACATTATTACTATTGTTGATTCTTATTATTATATTTGTTTGCATATTTTTTTTATAGTTTTAATACATATAATTGGAAAGTCCTAAAGTTTTTGATGCTATATTCACAGGCAGAGAACTGATTAGATTCTACACAAATTAACGTACATCTCATTGAGGTGTTTTTCACAAATTGTATGATTGAATGCATATAATGAATATTTATTTAACAAAACACATAAATCAGAAAGGAAGTAACAGAAAACAGATATAATATATTGAAATTAAAAAGATAGTTAACACAAAAGAAAATCCTAGGAAATTAAAAAGATTTTCAACGTAAAAAAAAAAAGAAAAGAAAAGAAATATATATATATATAAGGGTTTGAGGTGATAAGAATGTTAGGTAATAAAAAACTTCAAACACATGAAGAAATATTATTGTGAATGAGTAAAATAATATTCAAAATGCTAAAATACAGAATACCTTTAATAAGCTGTTTAATCCATGTTAGCTAATACTCTACCATTACCATAAATTTCTTCTTTCATTTCAATAGAAACATCAGCTAAATATTTCTTAACTGTATGAGAAACATTTGAAAAGACATATGCAACCCATAATGCCAAAAATATCACATTATTTAGATTAAATTCTTTTGCTTCAATATGTTGTAAATCAAATAATGAATCACTATAAATACCAGGTAATGAACGCATTCCTTTCCCTGTAATATAACAATATGACCCAATAACTATCATAGCAGCAACCATTAAATATCTTGGAAACTTACGAAATGGAATATTATTTCTATTGTTGACTGGACCACCCCATAAATATGCACAGCTCACTAATCCAACAATAATGCCAAAGGTATGAGTGCAAATTTTGATTAATGTTGTTTCACTAGAATAAGCTAAAATTAGTTCTTTTTCAATGGTTGTTAATGGACCAACAATACAATTGATTGTTATATGAGTTGTACAGAAGATGCTAAATAAAAGCATTAATCCATCTCTAATGAATGGTAAAACCGAGGAAATTGTTCTTCTAAGTTTTGGTAAAATCACCGATACCTTATTTAAAACTTTTGCTTTTATAGCACCTAACAATCTATCTATTGTACCATCTTCAGTGAAAAGATTTGTGTATAATAAATTGATAAATTTATAACCATATTTAAGGCAAAGAATGCCTGCCATCATACTGCCAACATCAAATTTATAAGGAGTTTTCCATAGATAAATATCAGGATCATGAATTCCAAATGAGAAATTTACAATTCCTAATAAAGTACCATAAATGAATCTGCCAATTCCAATCGAAGCCAAATAAACAATGAAAGTGAAAAGCATTGAAAAAAACCAAAGTAATGCAAAAAAGACAGCAATTCTTTTATGGAAGTGAGGTGGTCTATAAACAATTGTATAAGTTTTGATATCCATTGGTTCTTCATCATCATATGGATTGAATCTTTTTTCATCGTCATCATTAATTGGAGGAATTGGTGCCAACAATTGATCACTTTTAGTAACTGGGACAAATAATTGTTTTACAAATAATCTTGCAACTTGATCGTTATCAGGAGCTCTAACATAACTGCCATCTGGAACAAAGCAACAGTTTAAATCGGGATGTTGTTCGAAAAATTCTCTAGCTTTAAAATCAGCAACTAAATTGGAATAATCTGGCTTTTCAAAACATATTAAATAATGATACCATTTTCTATAGGCAATATGACCTCTTTCGGACGGAATATCATTACCTAATAAAAAGGATGATAGCCTTAATTGTTTACAAACAAATTTAAAAACCCATGTCCAAAGTGACCGCATATCATCCGAAAATATTTTACGTGCATAAACGTTGATTGCAGTACATGGACTACCAAGGTTCAATGGCATTCTATTTGTTTCAGGTAAGATTTCAAAAGGTGATAAGTATCTAATTGACCACGCTGGCAAACAAAATTCTACCAAGATGTACAAAGTATAGACTAAACCAGACAATGCAATTCTTGAAATTTTTAACCAAAATGGTCTCATCAATGCATCATGAACTAACCTAATATTTGGATCATCTGATGGTCTAATGAAAAACAATACTCCTTCTCTTAATATGCCTGATCTAATCATACCGACAAAAGTTGCAAAATGAAACATGAAAAAAGTACCTAAACCCCAAATAGCCAACTTTGAGGTTATTATAAAATTATTATTTGATTCAGATGGTAACATTAATAATTTATATGGTGACTCCCCCGTAACTGGAATCAAACAGAATTTTAAAAGATAACCACAATATAGAGGAAAGAAAAACCATTCAATTATAAATAAAAAGAAAACTTTCAATGTGCAAACGGTTTCTAAAATTGGAATATAAATTGAACGATATGTACCGGTCAGCGGATTTGTTTGAGAACAACTTGATTCTAAGCTATGCATAATTGCAAATACAATAAATCCAACAAACGAATAACCTGTGAACATGACAATTAATCTTTCAAACAGAATTGGTTTTGGGGCCCACTGAACTGTATTTTGATAAACTTCAATTAATGGATTAATATATTCAACATTAATTAAATAAAGTAGATCTTTTAAAAAAGTTGAATTATTTGTAAAATCAAAATTATTCAAAAATCCGCTTTTCATATACCAATTATTAATTGAAACTAAAGCATACTGTAATGAGGATTTTTCTGCTATATATTTTAAAATCGAGCTAGTGAGGTTGAATCCTGAATCTAACGTATTAATGAATAATATACCAATTAATGATGGTAAGAAATAAATAACGAATAAAATCAAAAAGGCCGCTAAATGAATTGCCAAAACAATTTTCCATAATTCATCTTCAATAAAGTTTCCTTCTTCACGATTTCTTTGTCTATTTTGTCTTTGTTGGTTATTAACATTTAATGGTGGGAAAACAATATCATTATTATTGTTGTTATTATTGTTATTATTATTTGCTTCATTTAGCAAATTATCAAGTAGATTATTAACATTATTAATTTCTTGTTGAGCATTATCAGGTTGATTTTGAACTCTAGCAGGTGGTTGCGCCCTTGGTAGAATTACAGGACGTGCCAGTGCGGCCCATTCATCTGGTCGATCTTCTAATCTTTGTGCTGGTTGGTTTGTATTTATAGCATCGTTTGCATTCACATTACCGAGCATTCTTAAGTGGTATAAATTCAAACGTAATCTTCTTAATCTTTCAGCTTCAACATTATCATTTCTTTCCATTGCTCTTATTTCTAACATTGAAATTTCCATTAAACGTCTTTGAAATTCAGGATCCATTCTATTTCTAAGATGTTCTGGATCTCGTAAAACGTTAGGTTGGGGTTCTGGCTGTGGTTCTGGTATTTGTCGTTGTTGTTCATCGTTTGCAACTTCATTATTATTGTTATTATTATTTGGTTGGGCATTATTAACTAACTGTTCAATTTGTTCTAATTGTCTTGCTAATCTTTCCGATTCAAATAATTCATTTTGAGCATGTTCATGATCTTGTTGAGCAACGCGATTATCATCACCATCATTATCATCATCATCACCATCATCACCGTTAACAAAATTCATTAAATTTTCATAGTCATTTATAATTGGAGCCCTTTCTTCTTCCTCATTATCTTCTTCCAATAATGCATTGACCATTGGGTGGTGGTGTTCATTATCATGATCATGACGGTCATGCTCAACTTGATTTGGCTGTATAACAACTTCTCTTCCATTACCATTATTCAAATTAACTTCATTCAATCCTCTAAAAACTCTATGCATCGGAACCTCTTGGCCTATTCTTTTATGGATAATTTTCTTTAATCCGTCATCATTAGCAACACTTGAATGAATAACACCAATTAAAATCCCAATAATAGCTAAAGATATTAAAATTCCCAATCCAGATCCATAACTTTTAAAAGCTACTAGCTCTAAATTCTTGGAAGTGAAAAATGAATCTTTATCGAAATCCTCGGTACCAAACAACATACTTTTTATCATTGAACCAGTTTGTGGCATTGGGACACCTAATAGCCAATTATCCAATCTAAACATTGAAGAAACAAATAATGGGAATTGAACAGCCATTACTATAGCAGTAATTATAACTATTAATGCCCTAATTAAAAATTTAAATAATTTTGATAACAATCTAGTTAAAACTATATTATATGGTACAACATCTGGTGTATCTTCTGCATAAACTGTCTTGAATGCAAATCTAGTTTGACATATATCACAAGTTTTCTTATGAGAATGTTGAATCCAATCTGCTAAACAATCTTGATGAATATATTTAATTGATCCTCGACATTTACATGGATGGAATAATGGATCATCAGGTGTACCTTCGCATCGACAAACTCTACAAACTGGTTCATCAACAACTACTGGTTCTTGGATTGTGGACTCTGAATTAACATCTGCCATAGTTGATGGAATGATCGTTAGTGTATGTGTGTGTGGCTAAAAATCAATCGTTGATTTATTTAATTTATAATCAACAGTATAATAAAAACAAAGTATGTTAAAAATAAGAATATCAATAAATTCGAATAAACGAATAAAGGATTGAAAAGGATAAAACTATAGTGTATACTTGTAATTTACCTAAAATCAAATCCTGGCAGTTCTTAATGATTAGGGGTAAGTTAAACCTGTTCGAAGTTAAAATAGAGCTACATAGGTTGACATCGAGAGAAAGAAGTTGGTGATGGAAAAAAGGGGCAAAGAAAAGGGTGCACGGGTGTTTTCCAAACTGCCCCATCATATAAGTGTTTTTTTTACTTATTTTAGGAGTTAGTTTATTTCAACAGTTTATTGATATATTATTATCACTCAATTAAATTAGATAAGCAAATAAATTAAGATAAAGAATAAAAAAAACTCATAAAAACCCATACAAAAAGAAAATTTTAAACAACAAACAAAAAAACATATATATATATCATTATAATTAATAAATTAAACCTAATCAACTTCTTCAACTGATGGACCATCATTACCACCACCTGGAGCTGCGCCTGCGCCAGGGAATCCGCCTGGAGCACCACCTGGAACACCACCTGGAGCACCACCTGCTCCGTATAATTTAGCCATGATTGGATTAGATTCTTGTTCCAATTCCTTCTTTTGATCTTCATATTCTTCTGTTGTTGCTGCTTGATTAGCATCTAACCAAGAGATGACATCTTCACATTTCTTAGATAACTTTTCTTTATCTTCAGCACCAACTTTTTCTTCAAATTCTTTTTCATTAATTGTGTTCTTTAATGAATAAGCCAATGATTCTAATCCATTCTTAGCAGCAATTCTAGCAGCTTCTTTTTCATCTTCTTCTTTATATTTCTCAGCTTCAGAAACCATTCTATCAATTTCATCCTTTGATAATCTACCTTTATCATTTGTAATGGTAATCTTTTGGGTCTTACCAGTACCTTTTTCAACAGCAGAAACATTTAAAATACCGTTTGCATCAATATCAAATGTAACCTCAATTTGTGGAACACCTCTTGGGGCAGGTGGAATACCCGATAATTCAAACTTACCTAACAAGTTGTTATCCTTAGTTCTAGCTCTTTCACCTTCAAAAACTTGAATTAAAACACCAGGTTGATTATCGGCATAAGTTGAAAAAGTTTCCGATTTCTTTGCTGGAATTGTGGAATTTCTTGGAATCAATTTTGTCATAACACCACCAGCAGTTTCAATACCTAAAGATAATGGAGCAACATCTAATAATAATAGATCTTGGGTCTTTGAAGAAGTATCACCAGTTAAAATAGCGGCTTGAACTGCAGCACCATAAGCAACAGCTTCATCAGGATTAATTGATTTATTTGGTTCTTTACCATTGAAGAAATCAGTGACTAATTTTTGAACTTTTGGAATTCTTGTTGAACCACCAACTAAAACAATTTCATGAACTTGAGATTTATCTAATTTAGAATCCTTTAAAACTTTCTCAACAGGTTCAATGGTTGATCTAAATAAGTCAGCACATAATTCTTCAAATCTAGCTCTAGTAATTGAAGTATAGAAATCAATACCTTCATATAAAGAATCAATTTCAATTGAAGTTTGAGCCGATGATGATAAAGTTCTCTTTGCTCTTTCACATGCAGTTCTCAATCTTCTTAACGCTCTTTGATTGGTGGTAATATCTTTCTTATTTTTTCTCTTAAATTCTTGAACGAAATGATTGACTAATCTGTTATCAAAATCTTCACCACCTAAATGGGTATCACCAGCGGTTGCTTTAACTTCAAAGATACCATCATCAATGGTTAATAAAGAAACATCAAAAGTACCACCACCTAAATCAAAGATTAAAATATTATGTTCACCTTTATTAGCATCTTTTTTATCTAAACCATAAGCAATTGCTGCTGCAGTTGGTTCGTTAATGATTCTTAAAACGTTTAAACCTGCAATTAAACCAGCATCTTTGGTAGCTTGTCTTTGAGAATCATTGAAATAAGCAGGAACAGTAACAACGGCATCATTAACTTTTTGGCCTAAAAAGGATTCGGCAGTTTCCTTCATCTTTGATAAAATCATTGAAGAAATTTCTTCTGGAGAAAAAGTTTTGGTTTCACCTTTAAATTCAACTTGAACCATTGGTTTACCTGATTTATCAATAACTTTAAATGGGAAATGTTTAATATCACCTTGAACTTCAGCGTCATTAAACTTTCTACCGATCAGTCTTTTAGCATCAAAGACAGTATTTGCAGGGTTCATAGCAGCTTGATTTTTAGCAGCATCACCAATTAATCTTTCGGTGTCTGAGAAGGCAACGAAAGAGGGGGTAGTTCTATTACCTTGATCATTTGCAATAATTTCGACTCTATCGTTTGCATAATGTGCAACACAGGAATAAGTCGTACCTAAGTCAATTCCGATAGCTTTGGACATGATTGTATGTATATATTATTTAAGTAAATGTAGTATCCGTAAATAATTGATAGTAAAAGAAAAAGGAAGATTAAATCAAGTATCACGGTAAAAGCGGTAAGAACAGGGAGTATTTATATTGGACTATACATGGCTAGGCCAGGCTGTGATTTGCTGTAGTGGGGTGGTGTGGAAAGTAGTCGAAATCACTGGAAATTAATGGAAATTACTAGAATATCCGGCTCTTTGTCCGGCTCTTGTCCGGTGTCCGACTTCCAGAATTTTCCAGAATTTTTTTCAATTAATACAAGGCCGTGGTGGCGCAGTACTGGATTTATGTGGCGCGTGTGAACCCGTTGTTTGAAGTAATTTCTATTATCTTTCGCCGATGAACCCGAAACCTGATGAAAAACTTACTAGCTTAACAATATAACTACTGTAATTTCTAATGTTACTTTAAAATCAATGGTAATATATACATTATAACCTAAGAATGTTGTTTTTCCAATCCACAAAAAACAATATAATTATTATTTCCCATATCTTAATAACAACAATCTTAACTTTCATTATCATATATAATTCACTAAATTCTTCAAATAAAAAAATTTCAAGTTTATCATTAGAAGAAGCATCGATTTTATTATCTTTTAATGGTCCTTCATATTTTATAATATTAACATGGATAATTACCATTGTTTCATTAATTCAAGTATTGATCTTTAAATTAACCTATGATTTTGAAGATACAAATATACAACGTCAAACTTTAGGTAGGATTGGTACTGGAGTTGGTGATATAGGTTTTGATTCATTATCTGAAATTCATATTAAGTTAGCGTTAACTTCATATAATTTAGTATTGGCAACTAATATGTTAACTGATCGCAATTCAAAACAACCTTCATCCTATCTTTTATCTCAGATGATTACCGTTGGATTGATATTATTTAAACAATGTCATTATGTTTTATTTAATAGATCCAGTTATTTATTTTCAAAAGAATCTTTGATTGTTGTGGAACAATGCAATGTTAATAAAGATAATCATTCAAATTTAACAAATATAAATATTTTAAAAAGTTTGGGTGTTCTATTATTTTATTGGTTTATTGATTTAAAAATTCTTTTAGAATTCTTTAGATTTATTGATAGTTCAATAGCTAGTTTCTCAAACGTTCTGGCATTAGATCATATCATACTTGTATTTGATTTGCTAAATATTACAATTCATTTTTTATTAAATTTATTAGAAGCAATTTATTTTAAATTCAATGAAATTTCAATCAATCATGATGACGATGATGATGATGATGATGATAAAATTTGGGAAAATAAACAATTTATAAAACTTTCTTCTTCATTATTAATATCTATTCTAAAAACGTACATTATTGGTTTGGAGATTTTACTATTTATTGAGTCAAATAAATTACCATTATATTTCGCTTCTTCATTATTTAGTTCAGTTTACAATTTTATTGTTGAATTCAATGAAATTTTAAAAGCTTTAAAAGAGCCAAGAAATTTAAAGCGATGTTTGATGGATGTAAAAGATTTAAAAAATGAAGAAAATTGCCCAATATGTCTTGATGAATTCAAATTAACTAATAATCATAATAATAAAAATAAAATTCCGAAAAAGTTACATTGTGGTCATATTTTACATTTCGGTTGTCTTAAAAAATGGTTAAAGTTTTCAAATAAATGCCCCTTTTGTACAGTTAGAATTGTTGATTCCACTTATATCAAACAACATAATCTATAGTTTATTGAGAACCGGATTCTCGTCATTTTAATGTTTACGATGCTTTTTTCCTCCCAGTTCCCCCTTTTTTGTTTTTTTAATGTGATGTTCTATTGATAAAATTATATAGTTTTAGATAAGTATTTCTTATATACTTTCTTTAATTAAACTTCTTTCTTCAATTCTTGTGGTTGAGAAAATGTCTTCTTAGCAATCTTAATCATTTTACTGAACCAAAATAAATTCAAATAATTTAATCCAAAATTTAAAGTAAAAACTACAAATATAACGAAGTATCCAACTTGTTCTTTAACATCCCAACATAAACTGAAAACTTTAACGGCAGCATATAAACCCCAAACAATTCTTGATAAGAAAAATGAAACCATTAAAATTAATCCATTAATTGTAATTAATTTAGGATTAACCGAATCCTTTGGTAGCTTACTCAAAAACCAGTTAATATTGACAAATGGGGTACTAACTTCAAATATCAAGAAAAATGGAATTAAAACCGCACAAAATGGATTAAATGTATTTAAAAAAACAATTAATGCAGCAACTGCATGGAACAGAAATTGGTATCCAAATAAATCAAAATAATAAATACAACAATAAAATAAATCCCACAAAAAATATCCTGTAGTCAAAGAGGCAACCAATAAAGAATAATCATAAACACCTAAAACCGGATTTGTTTTTAACAAAGGATGGAAAAACATAGGTATACACATTAAAACTGATAAAGTTGCTTGGAAAATTGCAACGACATGAATATCAAAATTTAATTTTAATTTTTTGTTTTCAATTGATGTATAAATCGTTCCAAAAAAATATTTATTAATAACTGGAGCAATTATCATAATAAAATGATAAAATAATGAACCAAATAAAATTTCATGCCAATGATTAATAATTAAATATTTTGTTTCCGTTTGTTCATAAAATGGGCGCCATTTTAAAAACGGATCCGAATCAATATATAACTGCATTAGTCAGGTAATTACTCAGTGACCAAAAAAAGTGGTTAAGTAGTTGAGGCTGAGAAGAACAAGTAACACATTTATTTTATTTAATCCGCCCAAAACATCGTTCGGTTAGGAAGGGGATCTTGTTGGGATTTCGGCTTTAATTTCGCGTGGAAAACTGGCCTGTCGGATTTAGTGTGGTGGGCTGCGTAACCGTTCTACTTCCGTACACCGGCACAGGAACCAACAATGTTAAAAAATATCTTTAAAAAGAGCTCGTATAAGCATGTGTTTATTAGATTAACCTGTTCTTCTTTCTTTAAAGAAAAAAAAGAAAAAAACAATTAATAACTCTTTAAATAAAATGGCTTACGATTTAGTTTGTTTAGGTAACCCTCTTTTAGACATTCAATTTAATGTTGAAAAATCTTATTTAGATAAGTATGGTTTAAAAGAAAACGATGCCATTTTAGTTGATGAAAAACATATGCAAATTTTCCAAGATGGATTAAATGATCCTAACGTTAAATTGGTTGCCGGTGGTGCTGCTCAAAATACTGCAAGAGGTGCCCAATATATCTTACCTCCAAAATCTGTTTTATATTTCGGTTCTGTTGGTAAAGATATCTATGCTGATAAATTGAGAGAAGCCAATGCTCAAGTTGGTTTAGATAATGCTTATATGATTCAAGATGATATTGCTACAGGTAAGTGTGCTGCTTTAATTAACGGTACCAATAGATCATTAGCTACTGATTTAGCCGCTGCTAATCATTTCAAAGCATCTCATCTAGAAAAACCAGAAAATTGGAAATTTGTTGAAGAAGCAAAGTACTTTTATATTGGTGGTTTCCACTTAACAGTTTCCCCAGAAGCCATTGTTTTATTGGGTAAACATGCTGCTGAAACTAACAAAGATTTTGTTTTGAACTTTTCTGCTCCATTTATTCCTGAATTTTTTAAAGATGCTTTGGATTCTTCAATTCCATATACTGATTATATTATTGCAAATGAATCAGAAGCTGAAGCATATGCTAAATCTCACGGATTATCATCAACTGATGTCACTGAAGTTGCTAAGCACATTGCTGCCTTACCAAAGGAAAACTCTAAAAAAGATAGAACTGTTATCTTTACTCAAGGTACCGACAAGACTGTTGCTGTTTCGTATAACCAAGAAACTAAACAATACACAGTCACTGATTATCCAGTTCATCCATTAGCTGCTGATGAAATCGAAGACACTAATGGTGCTGGTGATGCATTTGCTGGTGGTTTTGTCGCTGCTTTAGTTCAAGGTAAGACATTAGCTAATGCTATTGACCAAGGTCAATGGTTAGCTAAATTGTCAATTCAACAAGTTGGTCCTTCTTATCCTTTCCCAAAACAAGTTTACTCCCAAGGTGCTTAAATATTTGAAAACTATAAACAAACTCTTCAACAGGAGTTAATATTTTTTAGAGAATTTGTTTTATTGTTATTAAGATGATGAGCTATGCCTTCATTTTTTTTATTTTATTTGTTTTCTAGATGTCGCAACTATTATCTATTAGTTGTGCTACTTATTGTGTTAATCTTTTCATTATAGTATTCTGTTATCTTTTATATATATGTTCAATTCAACATTTTGCATAATTTCCTCTTCGCATGTTTTAAAAATGAAAACCAAAAGGATTGTAGTATTGAGAATACTGAAATATAAGTTAATTGATGTATTTGTTATATGAAGTGTATGTAACTGGATTAAGCTCAAATGAATTTAAATCCATCATTCTTCGTATCCTAAATTAAAATTTGAACTAAAATATTTTTTTAGAGAAGGAAAGGATATTGAAAGTAAAATTTTGTGAAAACTTAAAACTTAATAACAAATGATTATAAAAACCATGGAGTTTCTTTGGAATCAAAAAAAAAAAAAAAAAAAATCGGATTATTCATCCTTACTTATTAATCTAAAAGATCTTGCGTATCATAAGCCTGGTCAAAGGTCTAAGGGTTTATAAACTTAAAACGGGATTTGGTCCCGGCAAATAAAAATGATAGGTAATTGAATTGAGTATTTTTGCCAAGACCAAACATGGCATCCATAAATTATTTTA